>JAAAIY010000105.1:0-13558 GCA_016098105.1 Actinomortierella wolfii
AGAAAGAAAAAGTAAAAATGTGGAAAACATCGGACCCATTTTTGCACCTACTGTACCATGCACGGCATTGCCAAGGAACCATCCAGAAGACCACCAATGTCGCGGCCACATCCCGCTCGGCAGAGCCCGCAGTATTTCTGCTGGAGCTAAAGATGTCAGACCACTAATGACAAAGTGTTTATACATGGGCGTAAAAGGTAATCTTCCACGTACCAGAGGAAAAGAGGAAGGTGGGTGCTTGAAAAGAAGAGTTCATGAGACATGCAAAAGCGTGAATGAGACGCGTCCTGGTGATTTATTTTTGCTTACAAACTTTATTCCTTCTCCCTTCAGTAGTGCATGTGCTAGTGCCTTCCCCCTTATTGACTCCGGTTCCTGCCAACTCGTCGTGAGGCCTCTCTTTCCCAACATATCTTTGTATGGTATGAGTCATTACTCTTTATGCTTGGAGTGATGACTCTGCTCAGGTCGTTCGTGTGCTGACTTCCCTTTCTCATGCATAGGCGACCTCCATGCCGACGTCAATAAATCAAAGACAGATTCTTCGTCCCTGGACAAATCACCAGCTTTCTCGACGAGTTTGTGAAGGGTAAAGGAAACTTCTTTGTAATCTAAGGATCTATTCAATGGCAACCCAGAGCATGGCGGTGTAGACTAGGGAAGGAGATATTGTAGACACTGTACTCACAGACGCAATCTACTGCTGCAGGCGATGTGTTGGTATGATAGAGCGATATGTAGATGAAGTTGTTATATGCTGTTGGAAGTCAAGAGTATATTTTTTTCGTTATGTTAAGTACAGGGGACAAAAATAGCCTCCCGTTGATTCTGGCACAGCTGCAAGTACGATCGCGTCGCATATATATCCTAATGGATCATTTGAAGCAGCTTTGGACCCAAAATCCCAACCTATTTGTCGCGTTTGAACTGTGTATGCTCATATGAACGACATTCCAGGAAAGAAATTATCTAATCGGAAATACATCCTTATTACAACACAAAGTGTATGAGAAAAAGCGTAGCCTATTGTCTCAGTGTATGAGATGGGTATTTGTGTTGAACGAGAAGGTGTTGCGTAGTATCCTCCGGTGGTGGGTATGCTGGGCAGAGCAGCTTTCCGTAAATCTTCGAGCAGTTACAGTCGCGATAGCACTGGTAACCAAGTGGAGTATCAGCGCAAGATAATTGCCACAGAGTTGATCCTTTAGAGTCTACTATCACTTGTACGCATGTACACACAGCAAGGCATGTTCCAAGGAAACTTATGTACATGGTGGTGGGTCCTAGAAGCATGGTCGATGAAAACATTAATCAATTTTTTTTAGAGTAAGTGTCAGGCAGTGAGATAGCAGTGAAACAAAAACTCTCTCTCTCTTTCTCAAATAGAAACACGAAATGTCCAAATAGTAGACTTATACAGGAGTGAAGCTAAGATATACAGGTTTGTTCGAGAATTGTGTAGGCATGTCTATGAGTGCTCTTGTGAATAATGTTGCTGGGTGTGCGTAATTTTATGGGGTTTCTACAAGGAATATCAATAACAAGACGATTCTTTAGGTGTACTTGCGATGTTTGTTGAGGAGAGAGAGAGAGAGAGAGAAATACGCCAGTGGGAACGACTCCTTATTTATTCGAAGAGAGCCATAAAGAAACAGGTCATTGATGTTTTAGTCATAAGAAACGAGCGTGTATGGCGCTGACAGACAAGGAGGGACGACAGAGCATGAGAAGCATAACACTGAACATGACAGGAGCAAGAAAAACATACACACGAGAGTAAACATCGGACTACTTTGCCGTGAGAACTGAGAGTGTGATATGATTGGTTTTATGTGCATGTTTTTATGGGAGGCTGAACATTAGTGCTGTGCAGCATTGTACCTTTTAACTATGACAAGTTTTTCAAAAGGAACTGCACACCAGTTTTGCAGGCGAATCATTTATGGCGGCTGGGCTGTTTTTTTGCGCACACTAGCCTCCTGAGTTGAGACTCACTGCTGTGCCAGTGAAAGTTGGTTTGGCGTGAGAACTCAATAGTGCATTTTAATGCACACTAGCTTTCTGAACCGAGGCCAGCTGCTATGCTTCTATTAACTATGCACCCTTCAAGGGGCGTGTTGATGGCGTACAGGGCTCGTATAATGGTTAGGAAGACGATGAAGGAGACCTCCCTTCCGTGATGAAACAGGCGGATTTCAGTTGTACGTAACATATTTACGTCTAACAGAGCTATGGCCCTATAGAAGAAAGACGATCCAGTCTCTGCCTAACTGTAAGCGAAGAATAAAAAGCAAGTGAAGAGGAACGAGACTGGGAGAATAGGGAGGAACAACTGGGGGGCGTCTGTTGCATCACGGAAAGAATTTTTTTTCTCGTCGCCTTGGTTACCAAAATAGACAGGATAAACTGCCATAAAACAAAAACAAAAAGAAACGAAGAGGTACGCGTCTTGGGGCTTTTGAAGATATGAATTCTGCTGGACCAAGCCTGGTTGAAAACATCAAAATTTTGTTTGGAACAATAAATCTTTCCTATTCTCATTTCTTTTATTAAAGACTCTCATACACTTATTTACACCAGCGTCTATTTGTTAGTGTGTCTACACTATTTAGCCATTCTTTAAGAATCCGAACTATCAGAACGAAAAAGGGGAAGAAAGAGACTACACGACAGAGTGCGAAACTGATTAGAGTTCGCTTTCCATCCGAATCTCAGGTATTTGTGTGGAGTCTTGTGTATGGGTATGTGTAGGAACGCGTCGCTCATGTTCAGGATTGTCATCTTATTACTCGGTCGTACAGTAGTATCAGCAGGTGTTGCTCAGTGTTTCCATATTGAATTTGGCTGCGGTGACGATTTTGTTGAGTGGACGCACATCCAACATAGGCTGTGGAATGCACCATTTAGCATCGAGGTAGTCTCACTTTTACAAGAAAAGCCATCAAAAATTCGACGGCGAGGGCTTCCATAACTGGATTTTTACGATCGTCATGACGATTGTATTTGTATGAAAAGCCTGGACCTTAGCGACGCTTTCTCCGCACGTTCCGATACACATATTTCTTCACGATAATATCTACGATTCGGGTGGAGTGCAAAGTCTTACAAGCTTTTAGCCCTGCCGTTTAGTCTCTCTCTTTCTCCTTTCGTTTTTACGAAAATAGTGCAACGATGTACGATGTGTGCGAGCGAAGAATATGAATTTCGGTTTATTTAGATGACATCTTGATTTCAGCCAAATCATTAGATAAGGTGACATGACACACACAACTTATGCGAAAACGACTGAAATGAATCAAATTCTTGGTCAAAGGTGTTAAGGCCTTCACGGATATTGGTCACTAAAGCTGTTGCATATCCTTTCGGTACCCAAGCTCAAGGTCCACGACTTGTGATGACTATCTTGTGCACACTTCTCTTTCCCGCAAGGGAGTAGCATATACACAAGCAAGCAAAGTCTTGATTTGGTATTGTACCAAGATTCTCCTCGCGATGCCAGTGTATTCACTACCTTATGAGGCCGACTATAATGTATTACTCTCTCAGTAATTTGTGCTCGAATTTGATGACTCTATGTGAAGAGCACTGGGCACCATTTAACTACATTTCAATAGCAGGATTCATTTTAACCCGACTAAGTAGTAGTGATTATGATGCGGTCAAAGTTTACAAGGAGGAAAAGGAAGATGAAGGGAATCATGTTTAGGTTATATGCATGGCCCGCGTAGCATGTGCCGCAAAACGAGGCGATGACAGTCATAAATGGTCTGATTGCACCTTCAGTACTAGGGATGTAAACAAGGTACAACATCTCGTATTACTCAAAGGCAAAGGCTGTTGAGATATAGTTGATAATAGAAGGGAGCTGGGACAATGATTTCACCTGTGGTAGCATTCCCTATACCGAAGCTATGCGCCGGTTTTGAAGTTATGCAACTATTGCACGTACAATACAAGGATGGTACGCGTAAGACTATTGCTGGTGCATGGACAACGTCCACCTTTCATAAAGTATGCAAAAAAAGGTTTTGGTGGCAAACATCCACAAACAAGCCACCTAAAAAAATGTGCTCCTCATGTGTAAAGGTCAGGAACTCTGGGTTTGATGCCAGTATTCTCTGACATCTTCAATCCTCTTCATTTCGGTATTCTCCATGGCTGAGAGAAAGAGTGTCCCCAAACCAGAAAAGAAAGCCAAGGCTTCAAGCGAGGAGGCATCAACAGCTCCGTCGAATCCGGAGGAAGCCTTGATTAACATCCCTCCTGTCAAAAAGAAGAAGGAGCGTCGCGTGAAGACCGAGGCTGAGATTGCCGCCAAGGCTGAGCGCAAGCGGTTACGGAAAGAAGCAGAGGCTGCCAAACTGGCAGAAAAGCAGGCCAAGAAGGGCCAAAAGGAATCATTCGCAAAGGCTGCGCCTGCCACAGAATCCGCCTCACCGGCCAACGGAGGTGCCTCTACCAAGGTGCCAAAATGGAAGAAATTTTTGAAGAACACAGCGGATGCCGACAATGCCGAGAAACTCAAGAGCGTTGAGTTTGACGTTGAAGGAGAAGATGATGACGACAGTGAATCTGAGAAGGAGCAAACAACGAAGAAAGAGGACAAGAAGCGCAAGCTGGATCAGAGCCAACAGATAGAGTCGAATAAGAAGACGAAGACAACGGAAGATGCCAGCAGTGACAACACACCTCTTGATATGTCGACACCAGGTTCGTATAATCTTTGAATTGTCTGTGGAGGATCATAAGGTACGACTGAACTTTGAAAGTGTGGTGTGCTGACACCTGTTCATCTGCCCACTTTTTTTTTATCTCTCCTAGGCTTGCAATACCTTGTGGAATGGAAGAAATTCCGATCAGTGTGGAAGTTCCAAAAGTTGCGACAGGTGTGGCTACTGAAGCACATGTATGACGACAAGGAGCTCCCTGATACCCACTGGCCCATCTTCTTGGAGTATATCAAGGATCTTAAAGGAGCTGCTCGGACGGCCACGATCGAGGAGGCACAAAAGATTGTTGACGCTCCGGATGAGTCTGACAGTGAAGAAGAAAAGAAGGGAGATCAAGACTCGGAAATGAAGGACGCTGACGAGAAGGAAGGAGAGGAGGAGAACAATGAGGAGAAAAAAGAAGAGGAAGACGAGGCGAAGAAAGAAGCTATGGAGAAGAAGCGGCAACGCGAAATGAAAGCAGCACGAGCACTTGAAGTACTGCAACTATTGGCATAGACTAGACTCTTTGAACCATTGTACATTTATCCTTGCATAAAACACACACACATCTGTTTAAACCATCATTTTCAATTTAGCTCCAACAACCAAAGGCTGGAAGAAGGATTGGGTCTAAACAAAATTTTCTTTTTTATTTTTCAGCCACCAAATTGCCTGTAGCTTGGCTGCTGGTGGAAGGAAGTGTACTCCCTCTCTTTTGGTCAAGGTCTTTTCATTGCTGCCTGCCTGATTGCTGATTGTATCGTGAAGCTCACACCCATTCGAACGAGAGACAGAGACACATCCAGTATATTTTTGCTCGGGACACCAACCTTCTCGCATTCTCATTAGCAGTTCATATACACACACAATGGATCGCAAGCGTGTCGTCGGACCAGAAAACGCTCTAGCACCTCTCGTGGAATATCCTAAAGAGCATCTGCGGTGGACACCACAGCAGGGACATCGCCATAACTCAAAGCGCCAGCCTGAAGACATCCGACCAATCTGTACGTGTGTTATTTCTTGGTTGTCCTTGAAACCATTTCATTACGGCATTTTCGACAGCTTATTTTTTGTGAAAGGCCATAACAAGGCGCAATACTGACGGAACAAAAGGACCACTTGACAAATGATGCAAACATGTAATAATAGATCTCAAGACTGGACTCATCAACCAAGCAAATGGTTCGGCATACATTGAGTTGGAACGGACAAAAATCGCCTGTGGTGTGTACGGTCCTCGACAAAAGAAGGCTTCGCAGGCATCGTCCTTCAGTGGCAAAGGCACGTTGAACTGTGAATTCAAGTTTGCAACTTTTTCATGCCCTAAGCGGAGGCATCACATCCGCGACGCCCAGGAAAAGGAGTTATCCCAGGTTTTGTCGCAAGCACTTGCGCCGGCTGTCCGTCTGGAGCTGTTTCCAAAGTCAGTGATTGATGTCTATGTCACAGTGCTTGAGAATGATGGATCTGCCGCATGCTTGGCCGCGGCGATCACATGCGCCTCGGTCGCTCTGGCCCATGCCGGTATCGAGATGCTTGATTTGGTCGCAGCCTGTTCGGGATCTTATATGACGGTGCCCAAGGCGTTATTAGGTCAGCCAAAATCAGCAACGGGTACATCGAACAGTCAGGATGAGATTTGGATGGACGCTGATCTGGAAGAAGAAAAGCATGAACATGGGTCGATTGTCTTGGCATACATGCCCTCGTTGAACCAGGTCACCCATGTTTTACAGAACGGAAAGGCTGAAGGAGCTGTAATCTCACAGGTATGAACAAAAGAGTATATGCTTAGTGGATTTGAACATTACAAATCACGCAAGGCAATAGAGATAAAAACAAAACGAAACAAAGCAACTCACAACTATAATCATTTTTTTTGTACTTCCTGTCGACCTATAGTCAGTAGAGAGTTGCATAGAAGCCTGTAACAAGGTCTACGCAGTCATGCAGCATTCGCTACTTGAATCTATCACAAATGGCAAGCCTCAATAAGGCCAACTGTTACAAGCGTCCAAATCGCTCTCAGAGAGTCCTATTTAGGACACTGTACGGCGGGTTTCGCCCGTTAATTTGTTTCATCCTCCTTCTTTCCATAGAAATAAACGCACCATTCTACAGCAGAGCCACCAGACTACAACTAATGATGGCACATATTGGCGCGACAAGACGGCGTAGACAGCATGAAATTAGAGAGGTGATGCTGAATCAAGTACCGTAGGCTGTGCCACGTGCGGCCAGGCTCAAAATGAAAGAAGGACGGATGAATGAGCAAGGATATACAAAAAATTATGGCGAGGTGCAGTGGCGTAAAAAAAGGATAAGGAGATTCGACAACAGAACGCAAAATTACCAGGCGAACAAATGGAAAGGGATAGGGTATTTCACAGAAAACTATAAAAAAAGATGCAAGACATAGGATGATAGCAAAGGGGAAGGCCCGGCATGCTTGAACTAAGGAGACAGAGGTTATTATAATAGATAACGGGGTGTTAACAGCCCCATTCCCGAGGTAATCCTTTTGAAGACAGATGTTTTTCCCCCCCTCTCCTTCCCTCCCCTTTCACTTGTGTTTCCACTTTCCTACTCACTTTCTCCTTAAACTCTTCCTACTCTGTGATGTACAAACTTTGAATTCGCTAACCCCCAATCTTGCTAGCGCATGCCAGCCCTTTGAGGGCATGACTGACGCGTTGAACGCGATTGGTCAGGAAACAATTCCGCTTAGGCGGTTTCTGTAGTGAATGGTTGTCTGCACACCGCTGGGTGGGTATGAAAAAAAATACGATGGAAAGCACGACGTGGACGAGTGGATGAAAGCGATAATTCAACGTGGGCAGCAAAATTCAAGAAGGAATTTGTTCCTTCACACTACTATGCATTTATTCACTAGATGCTTCTTTGTTTCTCTTCAAATCGAGGAGAAAGAAAGAAGGGGAGGGGGGAGCACCAAGCAGGATGCGAAAAAGGTTCTTATTGCATGTTCATAGCTGGGACGGGCTATCTTAAACGATAAAGATGCCTATACGTAGGGTGTATGCAATAAGCCAGTACCCCAATGGTGTATATTGTGTTTCCGTTGCAATCCATCCCATACACTGACTCCTGGAGCATTGTATGCTAGAGTGAAGATATCGTTCAACACTTACAAACTGCTTCAAGTCATTAATCTTCTTACTCTTCTTTACTCTTACCAAACAACGCCTTTCGCTTCCTCTGCCTTTCCTAATTGTTGTGTTAGAGCTTCTTTCTCTCCCCCACATCTACCAGCGAGCTGGATCGTGTACCTTTTTTTTGGCTATATTCATTCCTCTCGTTCTTCTGTGAGACAGAAGTCTCTTGCCACAAGTCCTTTTATCCTGCCTGGTCTGATTGTAACCCTGAAAAAACTCGGGACACATTACTCATTTCACTCATTCCACCGCAATGGCACATTCGACTTCGCCATCAATGAACGATTGCAAAACTACGACAACGAGTTACTCGCGGTTGATGCGGTACGGTTTGCGTATCTTTATTTTTTACTATGGTTTCAGAAGCTTCTTTTCATTTTGGTTTGTGTACAACCACATTTGTTATATTTTGCTAAAATTCCATAGTTTTTCGTTGCCTACTATGATAGAGCTTCTTTGTATGACCCAGAAGAAGACTTCGACCTCTATAATAGCTACCAACCATATACATCATCTTTAGCAGACTCAAGGACAGGCTCGCCGGCTTCTCTACACATTGTGACACAAAATCCATTTTCATACCTACCACGCGAAGCTGATTATGAAGGTGTGTCAGGGATGAGTGCTGGGCTACGCTCGGCCAACTCGGCCACTTCGACTCCTTACTCTCCTTATTCTCATCCCTTCGACCCACCTTACCGGCGAGATTCAAATGGAAGCAGTGCACATCAACACGCACAACAGCTCTCGCCCGTTGCAACACCTTCTGATGATCAGTTTGTTCCGTTATCATTCCCTGTCGCGCTCAGTCCAACATCACCAACCTCGTTCCATGAGCAAGGTGTCGCCTCTGTTCCATCGTATCCCCTTAACGGACTGTATCATCCACTATCCACAGCTTCCGTAGAACCATCGCCTCTCAAACGCAAAACCACAAGCAGGACATCTAAGCCCCAAGCACTGCAGGTACGCAGATCGATAGTCGAGCCTTCTTCTTCGCGAGCAGGACGAGAGACACCTCAAAGTCCCACACTCTCGATGCGAAACGGCCTCCTACAGGGATCAACACACCCTTCTAGACAAACGAATGTCGAGGACTTCAGCCACGACTCTACAAATGACAGCCCTATGCCTCCGACGATTATTTCACCAGGGGCACCGAACGAGGAACTCCCTTCGGACAGTGGATTTGCTCGATTGGATGTGGCCGAGTCGGAGGATGGTGGTATTATTGATAATAGAGACCATGGCACCAGTTCTAAGAAGATGGATGACGGCGTCGAGTGCCGTAGACCATCAGAGGATTCTACCATGTCTACCGCAGCCCAATCAAACTCGGAGGAGAGCAACAATGCTACGACTGACAATGAAACGGTGGCGACGGGCATGAACACCCCAATGGCCGCTGTTGTAGACTCACGCAAGGCGAGTCATGCGAGCGGTCCAGGCTTAAATATCTTTGCAAAGCTGACTCGGCGGTTTTCGCAGCACATGCCAAGGGCAAACCGCAGTTCAGAAAAGTTGGGCGACGGTTTTCAACAGCGAGGAAATGACGCCATAAGGGCATGTAACGAAACAACGACTCCAAGCCTGCTACACCCCCATACTTATTTACGAACTCAACATTCTCAATATTCTAACCCCTCGCCGCTCATACTGTCAACATCAGGGCCGGACGATTATGACTATCCAACTCTTATGCACCAATTCCCAGCCTACTTGTTTCAGGGGCAACCTTATCTTCCCCCAGGAGCAGAAGTAACGCTTGATGGCGTCGGTCTGCGTCGCAGCATGATTCTCACTGGAGATGGTTTCTATTATATAAATCGCCAGGAAGAGGCACGGAGGGCTTTGGCAGTAGAACGAGCACTACTCATGGGTCAGCGGTGGAAGTCGTGGACAGTGAGTAAAATGGCACTATTTATTTCTAATACCATGGTAAAGACGAATGACAAAAAGAAACAACGCCACAGTGATCATGCTATGCTAGGATGCTCATTTCTCAAAGATTTATTCTGCATGACTTTACCGGTTCTTAGCTGTTCGTGTATTCCGTAATCTTTACAGTCACCATGGTTAGGGCCTGGATAGGTGATCCAGCCGTAAAGCCAGCCCTCGACTCGGGAATAATGATAATTGCAAATCGCAAGCTCCTCTACCGTAAAGTTGTTACAAACAACTCGTATAACTATGTCGTTTGAGATCTCGAATAAGTATGACAAGCCTATTAACACATGGATACTTTTTTGATATCGTTGTTAGTGATGATGGTAACGGCTCCGACAGGCATTTTTGTCTCTCTTCTGGGTTACATTGGAATCGTTCAGCACAGTCGCCGGATACTTGCCATATATAATGTGTTACTTTGGCCAATGTTTTCGATGATCATTTCTATCGGGTACATTAGCTTCCGGGGTAATCATGCCACTTTGTATGCAAAATTGAAATATGCGTGGATGTTCGAATATAATCGAGATGATCGCCTCGTCATCCAGAATGCAGTAAGTTGATCTTTTTTTACTCCCTCTCCCCCCTTTTTGTCTTATCTGTCAACAGTTGCTGTGTGAGACTGTTGGGTTCTTATCAGATGTTGCTCTGTATTGATCTCCCGCTTATCTTATTTCTGCGGTTTTTAATTCTCAGCTCTCATGTTGTGGCTACCGGTCTACAAGTGACTTCCCATCGTATGATCTGAACTGTTTTCCACGAGTGTCTCTACCACCATGTGAAAATCTGTTTTTGCAATTCCAGCAAAACCTACTCGACAGCACGGCGACATCGGCCTTTAGTTTGGTTGCCATCCAGCTCTTTGTCATCCTTGTCGCACTGTTGTGTTCGAACCACGTCGATCGTTTGTACCGTGTAGCGAAGGAACATGCTAGATAGACTCTTCTCTCTTTCTTCTCCTCTAATGCCAGATAAATACATGCCAAAATTGCATATAAGTAGCCCAGAGATATTCAGAAATGGAGTAGGGGACGGGCTTTGCTTCTTTTTTTGCATTTTTTAGTAGGTTACATGTGGAGCTGTGTATATATTTCAGGAGAAAGGGATATCTATGAATCCATTCTTGGAAATATGGCTTTTGTGCGTATGTCTGCTATATGAGAGTAGGTGAACTGTTTCTGCTGCTAATTTCAAGCAAGACTATAGCCAAGCGCCTTGCAGCCACCAGGCCGGTTGTTAATGTCCTTCGGGATCCATCTAATTATAATTTCAGAAGCAAAATTAAAAGATGTTGTTTAGCCGTGATTAAAATGGTGACAATACTCGAGCTGGGAGAAATAAATGATGGGTCTGAAAACTTACCCTTGATCAACACCATCAAAGTACGACCACAGAGTGTTCGTCTCAGTCTTAAAGTTCCAGTAGAACCATCCAATGCCCTGCTCAAATGCATCCATCTGAGTTTGAGTAAAGTCAGAGAGGAACTTGCGGTACTCGGGCGAGTATGAATTCACATCATTTTGCTTGGCGCACAAACAATAGTCGGACTGCAGACCGCCATTCTTCTCTGGCATGCAAGCAGCATCTTTCTGTGGAGCTGCCTTTTGCTTTTTGATGCTTATTTCGAGTTCTTTATGGGGTTCGACATTTGGCTTCTCTTGCGCATCCTGATGAATGGCCTTCGCCTGTTCTTCATACCCACCACTCTCATCTTCTCCATTCGAAAAGGTACCCTCCCAACGTGTGCCAATACCAATACCGTTAAGCCACTTGGCGCAATCGTTAGTCGCCGAAGAAAACTCTCCAACTAATGTCGGGCCAAAGGCTTCCATAGAGCGCTTCATATCTCGGCTCCAGACATTGCAGGGGAAAACAGCCTGCTCCTTGCGCGGCAAGCGGATCAGATAGTGGTCAAAGATGAGGTATTGATGAACATCTAGTCCACCGCCAGCCAGTCACCAAGCAATCGGATAAGTGAATGCCAAAATAATAGTAAGCGGGGCTGTTCTATAGGAACGACGAAAACATATTCGTAATCATTAACAAATTGACTTACCAAGAACCAAGCGGTCAGCCTTTGACATGAAGCCTTCCCACTTGGACAGACCCAAGAAGCCATCGTGGATGACCGCCCATGGTCCATGGCCAGCACCGTTGGTGGCGTTGCGGAGAGCCGTGAATGCTTGTTTGTACCAAGGATCTGTGCGCTTGCGATCGAGCATGAAAATAGCAGGCTCGTTCAGAATGCCAAACATTGGCACTACATGCCCGAAGCCTGGCCCATTCAACAACTTGGCCAATTGTTTCACATATTCCAGGGTACGCTGTCCATTCTTGGCACCCTCAGGTGTACCGTCCAACCAACGAATCTCACCAGCCCTGCCGGAATGGTTCCATCCGTTTTGTGAACCAGGCGCAGCGTGAATCTCGACCATTACTCGCAGGCCATACTTGGCAGCCCACTTGAGTCCTTGTAGCAGGAAATCCAATGAAAGGTCAGGGACATAAGGCTCGTCCGGCGCAAGGTTACCCAAGGCCCAAAAGCCGATAGGGATTCGTACATGGTTGAGACCGAGATCGCGAATGCGACGGAAAGTGTCCTCGGTGACCCATGTTGCATAATGCCGGTGGAGGAGCTCGCGAGCCTTTTCCCGACCGAGTAGTTTTGTCAATGAGTACTCGTCAGTGACACTTTGATTAACGTATGGCTCAAAGAGAGACGGCGTGATAAACGGCTCGAGGACGAGCCATCCACCGAGGTTTACACCCCGAATCGGCTGCTGGCCGTACAAGAATGGTTCTGTCAGCGGAGGGGTGTGGGCGTTGCAGCGAACGCTTGGCGAAATATCGAGCTTGGTTGGGTTGGCGGGATCCTTGGAGAAGGGTGGGGGAGGATGTTGTAGTAGGTTACTTTTTGGATCCGCTGCAGCTGCTGAGGATCCATCGCCATTCACCTGGCCGTTGTTCCAAGGTTTGGTGACCAGCAGCGCCACCAAGGTAGCCGCAGCACCAAGGGTCAAGAGAACAGACCCGGCGAGAATCGATCGCTTGTGACGAGCAAAGAAGCTACCTCTTCCTGAAGGCGATGTGCTGAGGTGCATACCATCGTTTCCGTTCGCATAGCCGTGGCTCTGCTTATCCAGCGAAGGATCATACGCGCTCGTGTCCATATGTTACTATTTTTTTTCTTATTGCAATTGTTAGGCACAAAAACAAAAGCGGCTTTGAGGGAGGAGGAGGGAATGAGGGGTGGAGGCGTAGTTTGAAGGAGAACAGTATACAACACAATAAAAAGGACATGTTCGCATCCACCAAAGATACATGCTAATAAAGGGTCAAAGGTAGAATTAGGGCGTGGCAGAATGTGGAATAGTACAATAACAAATACGCAAATTATCCGTTCCCTTGTTTCTGCCTAACGGTCGCTGAAATTGATATGGGCGAAATAGGGGGGTGTGAGAGTTAGGGCTAACACGGTGGCGGGATCCTATTGTATTGCGTTCCAGACTAGTAATAAACGGGTCTCTTGCACCCTAATTATGCCATTTGGAGGAAATGGCCTTTTATTTTTTCTTTGCTCAGAGAGAAGAGATGGATGAACTCGTGTATGTGAAAGAACAGGCTAGTGTGCTTTCATTGGTTCCTTTTTGGGTGTGCGAGTCATCATGTCATCTCTTTGGCCTGCCCTGCTGGTTCGTGGTGTGGGGTGGGGTGAAGTGGGGG
>JAAAIY010000105.1:13568-59163 GCA_016098105.1 Actinomortierella wolfii
CGGTACCCTCTCTCTCTCTCTCTCTCTTTCTCGCTCTCTCTGCGAGTTGGTTTTTTGATGCCAAGACGAGACAGCTACTGCGAGGGGCCTTACACATCTCCTACAGATATCAGTATGGAATGCATGGTGCAAGACGAGAATGGGTGAGAGGGTTCGAGCTGGCCACGCTTCGGCTGCTATGCCAACCAGCCCTCTCTAGCCCACCCTCCATTGCCCTAGACTAGAGGGCATGGTTGTTTGCCTGCATTAGTACCATTGTCCTGGCAGGCTCCTTGCGGTCGACAGCGTGACTTGCTTCAACTAACTCTCTTTGTCCTGCCCTTTGCACTCAAAAGGAACCGTTCCGTCATTTCATTTCATTTCATTTCTCAAAGCTCTCTCCCTTTTCCTTTCCTTTGTTTGCTCAATTCGCTTTCCCTTCGCCTTTTGTCTTCCTCTTTCTTTTTTTTCCCTTGCCGTTTTCTTTTCAAAGGTAATAATTCACTCCCTCTCGCCAAAGAAACCTGTTCCTTCTTGCAGCCTTGCTGCTACAAGAGACCCTTACTCGTCATTGCGTTTCTGGGGAAATGAACTGCAGACACGCATGTACCACAACGTCTCTGTGAAGAGGCCAATTAGACTAGACATAGCGCACTGGCCTAGAGTCACACAGGCAGTTCTGAGTCAGCCAAGACTTTTTGGTTCCTCCTGAAAATGAGCATCATTCTGTGCCACTGGCGTGCTGATGCATGTGTGACAGACCCAAGGGCTGGCATCAACTGAACTAAAAGGAGAAGGGAGCGTGTGTGAGTGAGTGTGCATACGAGCAGGAAAAAAAAAGGGACCAAAGGCTGGGTGAGCAGCACTCCTTTCACCCTTCCTCTCGTGTTCACCCCCTCTTTTGGGTGCTTCAGCCTGAAGGCTGCAAAACAGTACCATACTTGGACTGCATTCCATGCACCCTGCCCATGCATTACGTCCACCTCCCTGTCGTTTGGCCATCTTGGCACGGAATGCACTGTCGTAACTCTAACATTTTTCTTCCTTTTCCTCTTGTGAACAAAAGAACTCTTCTTTTACGCCTTTCGTTAGTACTTTGAATTACCTACAAGAAACTCCGACAACCTTTCAATCCCACATTTCTCCCACCAGTAGCCAGCACTACCACCGCCACTTCCACATATACCAAAAGAAACGAAAATGATGCTCCCCAAGCTGTCGTTCGTTGCCGCTGCAGTCCTGGCCACGACTGCTGTCGCTTTCCCCACCTGGGACCGCGAGCAGCACCTCGCTCCTGTGATTACCTCGATGGACGCAGAGGCCATTCCTGACTCGTACATTGTAGTCTTCAAGGAGGGTGTTCAGGCCAGTGAGCACTCAGCCTGGGTGTCGAACCTGCACAAGCGTGACCTCTCCACCAACGGTATGTGGGACGAGTTTGTCTCTGGCATTAACCATGTCTTCGATATGGGCTCGTTCCAGGGCCTGTCTGGCCGTTTCCGCCCCAGCGTGCTGGAGGAGATCCGCAAGAACCCCAACGTAAGTCTCGAAGCTATTATTTTTCATCTTTTATTCCAAGACCAGTATCTGTCAGTCCACCTGTCTGTGCTGTCTTTGTTGTTGTGTTGGTGTACGAGCTTGAGTGTGAGTTGGGAGCGTTGATTCCATCTGCTTGGCGTTTTCCAGCTCTTGGGGCCAAGACCACACACGTACGCAACAGATACACATACGCACATCATCGTCATGCTTCTTCCCTTTTAGCACCAACATGACCGTTTTTTAATTTGAGTGGGGCACATCACTTGATCAAACCCTTCAAATGATGAGGTCACATGACCAACAGGAGAGAGCATATTCGTCTCAGGGACATTTCGACTCACACGTCTCTCTTTAATTTTTTTTTAGGTGGATTACATTGAACGTAACCAAGTCGTTTATACCTCAAAGATCGAGACCCAGTATCGCGCTCCTTGGGGTCTTGCTCGCATCTCGCATCGCAACGGACTGACTTTGGGCACCTTTAACAAATATATTCACGACTCTGATGGTGGTAATGGCGTTACTGTCTATGTCATTGACACTGGTATCAATGTCAACCACAAGGAGTTTGAAGGCCGTGCCAAGTGGGGCAAGACCATTCCCCGTGGTGATCCCGACCAGGATGACAATGGTCACGGCACCCACTGCGCTGGTACCATTGGCTCTAAGGCTTATGGTGTTTCGAAGAAGGCCAATATTGTCGCCGTCAAGGTCCTTCGCTCCAATGGTTCAGGCACGATGGAGGATGTCATCAGCGGTGTCGACTATGCTTTGAAGCAGCACCAGGCTGATGCTAAGGCTAAGGGAGCTGACTACAAGGGTTCCGTTGCCAACATGTCGCTCGGTGGTGGCAAGTCTCGTGCCCTCGATGCTGCTGTCAACAAGGCTGTCAAGCAAGGCCTTCACTTTGCTGTCGCCGCTGGTAACGACAACCGCAATGCCTGCGACTACTCTCCTGCAGGTGCTTCTGGCCCCGTCACTGTCGGTGCTACGAACCTGAGCGATGGACGTGCCTACTTCTCGAACAAGGGCGAGTGTGTCGATGTCTTTGCTCCTGGTCAGGACATTGAATCCACCTGGATTGGCAGCTCCACTGCTCGCCGCACCATCTCGGGAACATCCATGGCGTCGCCCCATGTTGCTGGCTTGATTGCCTACTTCCTTTCGCTCCAGCCACACTCTGGCTCGGCTTTCCACTCAGGTCCTATGACGCCCGAGGAAATGAAGAAGTACATTCTCCAGCGTGCCACTCCCGATAAGCTGTCTGATATTCCTTCTGATACACCCAACTTGCTCGTCTACAACGGCGTTGAGGACGACCGCTTCTATGCCTGGTAAAAAGGTGGCTTCCATGACAGCGGAGAGGAGATAGCCACTCAAGCGACTGTCATATGAGGTAGCACTCCTATCTTCACCTATAACACCATACACTTTCCCCACTCCTGCAACCGCACTTTGGTTCTTTTCTATTTTTTAGCGAAGGGGAGACAGCTTGAGCTGAACAAACGGAAAGGAAAGAAAACATAGAAACCTGGGCAGGATCCCCCCCTCTTGTTGTATTGTACTTTTGCAATGACGCCTTCTCTTTGTTGTACTAAATCAATAAATCAACTTTGTATATGAGCTATTTTGTGTTTTGAACGGCTGTGTTCCTGAGAATAAGCTTTGCGGCCCTTGTGATTCGACTCTCTGAGCCTAACCAGACTTGGTATAAAAACGCGTTGGATCTTCCCTTTCCTCAAAGGAAACATCAAACCTCTTCTTCCTCACTCTGACACCCCTTCACACACACCGCGCTACATTTTCGAGACACCTTACTACACCATGGCAGTGAACCACCCAAAGCTGACACTTTACACGAGCAGAGTTTGTCCTTATGCCCAACGTGCCGTGATTGCCTTGAAACTGGCTGGTATCGAGGCTGAGCACGTCGAGATTGACCTGTCCGTCCCTCGCGAAGAGTGGTACCTCAAGATCAATCCCTATGGAGCAGTTCCTGCCCTGAAGGTGGACAATGACGACTTTTACATTCTCGAGTCCCAGATTGTTGCCCAGTATATTCTCGGTCTTAACCCAGACATTGAGTATGTTTTCTATTATTTTTGTGTGTATGGGTGTGCGGGTGTGTGAATGTGCATCGTATTTTGTCAGCAGCCTCTTGGCGGATAAAGTGTACATTAGGTACACGCCGCTCTCGATTTTTGACTCCTTTTTTCCGTATACTTACACCTCCATTGTTTTCGTGTTTCGTAATTAGAATTATTTCCAAAGACCCAAAGATTCGTGCGCAGTCCGAGTTTCTTATTTACCAGTATGGCAATCGGGTCAGCCCTGCGCACTACAAGTTTACGTACAAGAAACTTCCAGAGAACTCGGTGGACGACGAGGCCAAGCGTGCCAAGGAACAGGCAAAGGCGGAATTTGAGAAACAGCTCGAGATCTTCAATGGATACCTGACCAAGGCCGATCAATTCTATGGACCAGGCCCGTTTGTTCATGGCGCCAAGTTTACATTCGCGGACCTTTGTCTAGGCCCAATCCTTGCGCGACTTTTCGTGGCAGAGGTTCATAACCCTGGTTATAAGTTGCCTACGGTAGAAACCCATCCACACCTTCGCCGCTTCATCGAGTGGAAAGACGCTATTGTAAACTATCCCGTTGTGCTTGAGACCACTGCGGATCGTGAGTGGATTGTGAAGAACTCGCTCAAGTTTTTGCACTAGACTAGAGGCTAGAGAGAAAAAAAAGTAAACAAATGGCGATGATGAAGGGGGCCAGTCTGTGTCCGTGTGTTTCGCCCTATCTCGCCTCCGGTACTCAATTTTTCCAAAGCCTTCTCACCACTCTACTACGTAGTAAAGTTTTGTTTTTGTGTACAACAGGATCTTTAGTGCGAGCGAGCGCCGTTTGTATGATGCTTTCGAACGTATAGACGATTGGAGCATTTACAGCGGCTTACATTTCGCCTACTAAACTTTGAATTAAGGATTTTCCGCAGCAGTGGGCCACAAAAAAAACAGCAATCTTAGGGCGCAGCAGATTAAACCAAAACATTGGTATCAATCAACATCGGGCAAGATCGCAAAGGAATCACTCTTTCATATGGCTGTTTCTGTGAACTCCACACCTTTCAAATCTCTCGTTTTTTTGGATCATAGTCCAAAGCGCAGTCGGCTGTGAACTTTACCAAATGGGTGGACCATATGTGTGCGCCGCCCATTTTTTTCTTTGGGTTGATGCTGCCTTGGCTCGCCTCGATTATGCATCACGGTATTGTGTTGTTTCCCCTCATTCACACTTCGCACAACAATCCCTCCTAAAGCTCGGGTTCGTTGTGATGCCACTCTATCATTCAAGGGCCCTGTTGTCATTGTATTTGGTAATTGTAGTAAGAAAGGAAAGGAAATAAAGGTTATCTTCGTCTCGAATTTTAAAAACAAAAAAAATGAGTAGTGTTCCCCTCCTCAAAAACGCAGGATATGCGGACCTTCAAACTGTAGCAATGACTTCCTGTTAATTCATTCATAGGGGCAAAAGATTCTCAGCTGCCTACTCCAAACCAATGCCCAAACACTTCATCACATCGTGCCCTTCCTTCAACTGAGTAGGCGATATGGTCCCACACGAAATCAACCCACTTCTTTCATCACTTCCTTGTCACCACTCTCAAGATCCTTACATCACAACATACAACTCTCTTCTGTCACAGTGTGAAAGTGGCCGGTCTTGCCCCCCCCCAGCCCTACTACCTCTTTAACACTGTCAAGCTACCCATGAGCTTCAGCAATGACACATATATTACTCCCCCTAGCTAAAACCAAAAATACTCCCGTCTTATTTTTCTCTCTTCTCTTCCTCCATTGGACAAAGTGACAAGTACAAATTAATGATCCAAGCCTGGTTGACTTTTGTACATTAACCTTCCTTGGGCCACGTGTGATTCTCAAAGGGTAGCAGATGAGTAGTATCAAGAAATATATCCTCAACCTATTATGTCTTCTCCATGTTAGAAATAAATATCACCGTGTTTACAAAAGTCATCGGTGAATAGATCCAATTTACAATCATGCCACTATGTTGTTTGAAGCCTTACTTGCTCCTCCTCATTTATATTCTTGCCACCAAGGGTTTCTCTCTTCATCATACACTAGCGCACTGTTTAACTAGGTGAACCAGGTTATTCGAGATTGGTCCTAAATTTTAGCAAAAATGATATATTTTTGCGCCGATAGAATTGAATATTGTGACCTTCTTTTAATGAATAGTTGATAGTGGCCTAGCTAGTGGTAGCAGTGGTGGAGGAGTTGGCGGCAGCGGTGGTGGTGGAAGAGTCTAATGTATCCGACGTGTCCAGCGTGAATTATGCTTTTGTTAGATTTTCTACGCTCTCCAACGGATAGTGGGTACGATGCTTATTCTTGTTTTGCGCAGAACGCTTCCTGTACCAAAAATATCCAACACCACCAATGATAAGCACCAATGCTGCACAGACGACTCCAATAATGATGCCCGATTTTGAAGTGTTGCCGGATCCCGCTACCGGTCCACTGGGAGTAAGGCTTTCTAATGCTGAGGCGGGGATAGTAATCATCTTTGTATCGAACCATTTTCCTGCGTTCGGCCCACTAATCGGAAGACTGTACAAGTTATCGGTTGAAGCCGCAAACAGAAATGGCACAGTGCCAGGTATGGTAAGGATCGCGCGACCGGAGGTTGCCTTACTTGTGGAAATATTGGTAATGCTCTTTCCATCAAAAAGGAATACAGGGCCACCCTATGTGGATTAATAAGAGGTTGTTTTAGTAAATGCAGCCACAACTATTCTTAACTTGTTCTTCCAGATCATGTAATTGTTCATACTCGACATTGCAATACGATGTTCTCCCCAAATGGCACTAGGATCATAAAACTGGAATAAGCTCCAATTCCACAGACTTCATCGATATTTTTCATATCGAATGTCGATACCGCAGATGGCGATAATGCCAGTGAATCTCCAGAAATGGGGACAGCGCCCAATGTCATGTTTCGGCTCATTGTCGCATAAAAATACAATGCGTTGTTGGTGAAAGTTATTTCTTTCAAGTCACCATACAAGGCTGGGTCCTAATAGTGCAAAAACCACGGCCAGATATAAAGCATATGAGTAATCCATGATCTCGGAACACAGTCTTATGAAGCAAAAAAACAACTTTAGATGATGATTTCACAATAAGCAAGTGATGAGCACATACATAGAGCCAGGGGGAGGGCTTTTGCTTCATGACCAATTCGGAAGGATTCATGGATGCAATCCAGAGTTTGGTATCGGATTTCCCTGAATTAGGATTCTTAACATGCGGATTTGCAGTCGCGAACATGATACTTTCGCTGTTCTGGGGCTTGTAAAGCTGTGTGTTTGAATAAAACGCACCAATTGACGAGTCCCACTCAAATAAGGGGGATCCTGGAGTGACGGTGATGTTAGTCCAACTACCGCCTTTCCCATCGGCTTTTGGCTGGTAATGGACTCCGAGCACGGATTTTTCCTGGCTTTCATAACCCTTCTTCATTTTGGAGTTGAGTGACAGAACCGAAAATGCCTTTGTCGTCGGATCTATGTAGCAGACGCTCGGATCACCAAGAATATTAAGGCCATCGCGATTGCTGACGCTGACGACCGACCAGGAGATATCAGACAGATCTGGAGACGGATTTGGGTTGGACTTGACGAGCACGTAGTAGAAATCTTCAATCTCGAAAAAGGATGTTTTTTGGCGCACCCTGAGGTCTAAAGCATAGATACTGGTACCGTCTGTGGCATAACAGCCAGGATTAAGAGCGACCAAGGAATCCATACTTCCGGTATAAAGTGGGAATAACCAGAAAAGAGAGGAGGTGAAGGAATTGAAAAGGAAGATTCGAGAGGAACTATGTGTAAATGTGGGGAGAAAAGAGGAGGTCAGGAAAGGCTGATCTCTTGCTTGTCTCCAGGAAGATCAGTTAGAAGGAGTGGAGAGAGTGATTGATAAACTTGAAGTGATGAAGAAGGCAGAATGAGAGAGTGAGAAGTGAGGAGAGAGGATATGCTTCGGACGTTTTAAATGAAAGGCATGAAAGGCACATTGTTGTTCTACGAGGCATAGAAGGATGTAGAAGAGCCTTCCTATTTGCCCCCTCGGCCAGCGCTCTTGTTTGTGTGTCGACCATTATTTAACGTGCATCTCTTGTGTAATATTTTTTTAAAGAGAAGTAGACATTTTGAAGAATGGAATGAGTCTTTCTGGGCGGGATTTCATACTGTTAAAAGTGGCGTTGGTAGAGGCCACTACGTTTTCAGAGTGATGAGTTTGAATGAATCGAGCGATACCAGCCATCCCCCAGGCAGCGAGTTCGTGTCGTGATAATCGCAGGTCGGGTTTCCAGAAGAGGAGCTCTTTTCGTCCTTGCAAAGACCCCACCTCAAGTAGTTCTTGTTCGTTCCATTCTGTTTTGTAACCGTGATATTATAAAAGGGAGACACAGCATTTCTTGTGAATACCGAGCACAGCTTTCAACATTGGGATAAAAATACCACACCTCTTGGGCTGTAGTGCTACCAACGATCATTAAAGCCACCATAGTACAGTATACAAAAACAAAGAGAATCATTATTTTGGTCCTATTATTTTGTTTGGTGTAACTTTTTATTGTGTATTCCTCACATATGTCAAGCACCGCCTTCACCAGGTTTGTGCACAGCAGTTTATATTGTCATCTTAGCTCGTGGTTGCACGAAGAGAATTTCAAGGGAACTGAGCAAACTTTGAGGATATAACTGTGTCTTCTCTTTCTTGACTCTTGTTTTGACCCACATTATGAACACTCGCCATGCTGGCTCAAAGAAAATCCCGAGGGAATGGTTTGACAAAACATGCTCGAACATCTTGTACACAGTTTATATTGTCTTTTCCTTTACCTTTTGCTTATTTGTTATGTATAGTAGCATGTAGGTGGATAATTGAATATGGCTACCGCAGTCGGTCTCAAAATATGTTGGATGCTTTTTGGTTCTGGGATGATATGCTTATATTAGCTCATTATACACGATATCCTTACGAAGGTATAGACGGTAGTGTCATTCATGTCAACGAAGGGAAAGAGTGTGACATGATTTATTGTTGAAATTGTGATGTTGAATATGAAAGAAAAATTCAGGCGATCCGACATATTTTGGGACCATCTACAGGGGAAAAGTGAGTTTCTACGATATCAATATGACGTGTGTCCGCTCTTGGCATGGGTCATTACCGGTATTCTGGGTGGCATATTGCGAATGAGATTTGACAGCACTTATCAATCTTGTATCATTCGCGACCAATACTCTCTTAAAGCTCGCTCAAGCTTTTTGGGTACTCACGATAGTTTGCGAACCTAGTGCTGAGTTTTTGCCATAGGTGCTCCATGAGGTTCAAATCAGGAGATTATGCACGCCACTAAAGTTAACATCCTGTTTCCAGCGTGACTCCAATAGACTTCAGATGCCTCTCTACTTTTTGGCAGTGTGCCTGGGATCATTGTCCTGTTGGAAGATAAAGCGATCTTCGTCTATTTTGTGGTCCCACAGCGTATTCATGAACAGGGTTATCGTTCTTTTTGTTGAACCCCTTCGGAGCCTGCACTGAATCTTATAGGTGTCTCGCTTCCCACCAATCATCAGGTTGTGAACACCTTGGTCCGTTAGCTTCCTTGGCCGACTGACACCTCTGGCCGACTAGTATGCGGACGTTCGACAGCGAACAGCACGTCATCTGATAGTTCGTTAGTCCAGTCTGTGATTGTTGACCAACCTGTGCCAAGCCGGTTGGCAACCTTCTTGTGTGTGTGACCATCACAAATAAGGTTTAAGGCTTCTTTTTTGAAGGGATAGGGTGGGGGCTTCATAGTAGCAGAGGAGAAAGACGCAGAAGAGGAGAGTGAGTATGTCAAATTACGGAAGAAAGTATGTTGTCAATCAAGGAGTAAACGGTATTTTATGACCCTGGTCTCATAATATGTTGGATGACATGTCATTGCAGCTTTGATGTCACAGGGTTTCTATTTCCTTATTGCTCGAATCACTAGTGCGGCTGCATTATTATTATGTGTTGACCGCCACACAGATGTTCTGACTCCAGAGGGGTAGACAGTTCAAATATGCAGAAAATAAGAAATTTCACTAATATGGAAAACAGTCAAACTCGTCCACTCACATCCTCACGAAATTGGACTTTTATAGAAATGAGCCTTGGGATACATTTCCGTGTTTAGACTATCTCTCGTTGGTCAAAGTTATCCATTGGGGCGTTACATGCATCGGTAACGATCCGTTGTTAAACATGCTCAAATATCCAAACATCGATAATGTACCAACATTTGACATGGGCCTTTGTCGACCACAGACGGGGCGAGGTTGAAGAACTAGAGATTGATTTTGAGGACTCTATGTACATGTGCTTATCTTTTCTTTTATTTTCCACGCGACTCCCGAAAAAAGTTGACTGTCTGCTCGATGAAAGGACTCTTTGTATCTTTCTCTCTGCTTATAGGGAAAAGGGTGGGTTGCGGTGGGATATAGAGTCTCTTGCGTTAGTCGAATATACAGCTTAAGCCACCATATTCATTCGGCAACGTCAATCATAAATGCTCAGCCATGTAACGCAATACCGAAGAACGAGCTTGACGGAGTATAAGTTTTTGCAATGCATTGCACATATTTATACCCTCTGCCCACAAGTAATCCTTTCTTTGAGATTTATCATCCACTCCTTACACAGTATTTCCTCCTGTTCACACATCTCTTCATCCACTTGTCTGGACTCCAAACAACTGTATATCAATGCCATGCCTCGTTTACCGTTGGAGTGTATTGCCAGAGTGATAGAGTGGGTCGACAACCCTCAAGACTTGTTCAATCTTTTAACCGTCAGTAAAGATGTTTTCATCATTGCCGCCCGTTGCCTTTACCGCGACCCATTCAAGAGATATATCTATCCCAACGATGTAAAACTGCGCGATTTAGTTCTGTTCCTCCTGTCTCTGTGTCCTGCCAGTGGCAGTGGTATCGATATCATACGCCAATCCAACGGCTTGCCTCCATCTGGTACACCGCTTGATCCAAAACCTATGTTAGACTATCTCTCTTTGGTCAAAGTAGTCCGCTGGGGTGTTGCATGTATCGGCGGAGATCCGCTCTTTAATATGCTCAAATATCCAGACATCGATATATACCAACACTTGACATGGGCCTTTGTCGGCCACAGGCTGGACGACATTGAAGAACTAGAGATTGATTTTAAGGATCATGAACGATACCTCAACAATGTTCCCAAGATGACCCGCCTACGTAAGATTTGGATATTCCGTGGTGAAGATGTTAATTACGAGGATATGTACGAATTTGCTGAGGCAATGATAAAGGCCGTTCAATTACATCATGGACCTGATCAAGTCAGAGAATGCCACATGATTCCTGGTCCAGTTGAATGGGGTAAGTGCTTCCATTGTGTCTCTCTTTCCATCTTGCTTCACACCATTGCAAAACAAACCAACGTCCTCATGAAGCCGACAGTGTATGGTGTACGGCTTGGAAAATACATTCCTTGCTTTTCTCAGACATTCTTACTTGCAATTATAAACTTTCTTTGTAATCGGCGTTAGGTCCAGACGCTTATAACAACTACCCCAGTTCTCATGAAATTGATATCAGTATCGTTGGTGCCCAAAGAGTCTTCTCACTACTCCCACCTCCGAAGCACTACTTCAAGCTCCCAAGGCCAGATGGATCAACTGTTTCGTTGAATCATCCCTTTGATCCCTTTGTAAGAACAATCGAAACAATATCAACCTCTGACGAATTAATGTGGGAGGTCATGACGAAGGTGTACCTAGGTCATTCTCACACTCAAATCTTGCAACGCTTTCGAAGCATGCGTCATCTTGATATTGACCCAATGACAGCCAATGGTGATGATGAGAATATCTTGGCTTGGGCTGTATGCGAAGCTGAACACTACTATGACCGACCTAGTGGTCGTCAAATTGGGACATTGGTTCCTTTGGTGAGGTTAAAGATCTGTTACGAAGACCCATACCACGTCAGAACACGACCAACAAGAGCGGTCAGACCAAAATGGAAAATTCTTCAGGATGGGCTACTTGGGTTCTCGAGTACACTAGAATGTCTTCTGGTGACTTACCCTCATTCTGACGACGGGATGGTTGACCGTTTGTTTACCATTCCTCGTCTATTGCCCGAACTCAAGTTTTTATCTTTACGCGGGTTGGCCATTGATCGCTCGGTGTGGGAGCTGGCACCTAACATTGAGAATCTAGAGATCGATATCAGTTTCCCGCCGTTAAGAGATAATACCACTGATCCAGATAACATACAGGACGATCAAAGTACTGGGACGTTGACGTTTTCATTACCATCGGCTGACACTACCACTACAGTAACCTTGGAAACCACCACATTAGCCGCTGAAAAGCAACAGTGGGCCGATATTTGGTTTCACTTCCCAAAACTGGAATATTTGAAACTGAGTGACAGAGCATTCAGCCTCTTCGATCCAGAGTGCCTCCTCCTCTCACCCAAACTGCGCGGCCTCAGCATGTTTTGGTCGAGCAAAACCTATAATCGTGTAACCTCAGGTCAAACGTACAAAGTCCCAAGAGTGCTCCACTCAACACGCTGGACCTGGGATTGGTCCTTCCAACGGTTACAGGAGATTACGCTGGTTGGAGACCTTCACGGGTTTAGGTTCAGCTTGGCTATCTTGCGCTCATGTCCAGCTCTCAGAAGGATAGCTCTGAGCCACTTCGATGCAAACCATCGGTTCCCACTCCGTGCCAAGGGAATCCTCGATGCTCCGTTAGTCAAGAGCAACAACCAGATGATACCATTCACTCATGGCAATCTCCTGAGCATCAAATTCCTCGGCTATTGCGATATTGAGGTCAATGAATTAGTCTGTCTGCTAAAAGTACTATCTGGTCTTGTAAGCATAGATTTTTTTCAGGCTCAATTCAGCGAGGGATTTGGAGTGAGGGAATTGGTCGAGATCACGAAGACCCATCCTTCGCTGAGGCATGTGGGCACTGACATGGAGCATGAGACAGAGCCACCATCAGCTATAGGCTTATCGGAAATCACTACCCACCAACAAATACAAATGTCATCAATTGTTTCTGATGGCATTTTTGACGAGTTTAACAATAAGTTATCTGAAGAGCGGCCTTGGATCCTGTATTCATTCAAGAACTTTATTGACTACGCTTTATATCTGCAGTAATGGTGGGTAGTGTAGTAAGGAACATACTATGATTAGAAAATATAGAATATAGAGATTTGACGTGACCTTGTATAATGGGCGCGTTCCTATCTTTTTTTTTGAAAAAGGCATCCTTTGATCGACGAGTGTTTGACATAGCAAGCATAGATTTGTCCTGACTCTTCTTGTGATTCAAAACCTGGTTAACATTTTGGTTAGCCTTGTTGATAATGACGAAACGAGATGACAAAGTTGGTCAATTTTGGTTATGCTAGCACCACCACAAGTATTCACTTGAAGTACTCATGCCATACGTGATACTCAATGGGGTATTGTCAAGATCTTAGTTTTGCTCCTTCCTAGAGATATTCTCGCAAGAAGGGAAGGTTAGCACGCGTGGTTTCCTTTAAATGAGAGTGGATATATGATGATGAAGTGTGTTCGTCTCGTTATCCTCTTCAACAGCGCTCTCATTGTCGTTATCCACAGCTTCCGACTCATCTGCATTTTTCTGTGAAGCTGACCAGGAAATCAGCCCCTTCTCCACCAAAAGCCTCGTCATACCGTCAATACGGCTACTCATGGTGAGACTGGTTTGAAGGGGGGGGGGGAGGCACAGTATGGCTGTGGTGGTGGATAGCTGAAGGAGACGTGGGATGAGAGAGAATGTGGTTAGGTTTGGTTCCTGAAACATCAGAAACGTTTCCTTTCTTTATGGTATCAACTGGACTGAGGGCAGGCACAATATTGAAGTGAATAGAACTCGTTATTGTTTGATTTGTATGTGCGCGTTGCAACAGAGGTAGGCTCAACAGACTAGTGGCACAATGCGCAGACAAAGTTCTGTGCTATATTGTTTGAAGCAACTCTGCTAGTGTTTATCGAAAAATAGCAACGTTGTACGTAGTAACGCAATTGAGAGGGTTAGCTCGACGGAGTACAAATTTTGCCGAGTATTTAAACCCTCTGTCCACAAGATTTTTAGTACCTGTTTTCCATTCCTGTCCTTGCATATCCTCTTTCCCATAAATCCCTCCATCCACTAGTCCGAACTCCAAACAACTGGAGATATCAAACTTATGCCTCGTTTACCTTTGGAATGCATCGCCAGCGTGATAGAGTGGGTCAACAACACTCACGACTTGTTCAACCTTTTGACTGTCAGTAAAGATGTTTTCCTCATTGCCGCCCGCTGCCTTTACCGCGATCCGTTTGAGAGATATGCCGACTCCAAAAATGGACAACTTCATAATCTAATCCTCTTCCTCCTGTCTCTGTCTCCTGCCAGCGGCCATAAGATCGATATAATACGCCAATCCAACGGTTTGCCTCTCTCTGGTACGCCACTTGATCCAGAACCTATGCTTGACTATCTCTCTTTGGTCAAAGTAATCCGCTGGAAATTTCGAGTCGACGATTACGGTCATTTGTGTAGAACACTCAAATATCCGAATAACGATATTTATAGACAGTTGACATGGGCTTTTGTTGGTCACAGATTGGACGAGATTGACGAGCTCGAGATTGAAGTGGAGGACCAAGGACGATACCTCAACAATGCTGCCAAGATGACCCATCTACGTAAGATCTGGATTCACCGTAGCAAAGGATCTAACCACAAGGATATGTATGCCTTTGCGGAAGCGATAATCAAAGCGATTCAACGTCATTACGGACCTGACCAAGTCAGCGAATGCCATATGATTCCTGAGCCAATTATATTTGGTAAGTACAGTCTCTATCACTGTTTGTTTCTTACCATACCAAAACAGATAACCGTTTCCCACGATTTCGACAGTATAGTGGATTTTAGATGTAATTCCTTGTTATTCCTCGCTTATTCACTAACAACTGTAAACTTTCCTGGTACTTGACGTTTATGTAGATGGACAAATTTACGGCTCCAGCCTCCCTCCTGAGGTTGATGTCAGTATCAGTAGTGCACGGAGGGTTCTTTCACTACTCCCTCCATCAAGACACTATCTCATACCTCCACGACCAGATGGATCAACTGTTTCGTTGAACAATCTCTTCGATCCCTTTGTAGCAACGATCAGCGAGATGCGTACCATAGACAAAACGTGGGAGATCGTGATGAAACTGTACCCTGGCCATTCTCAAGCTCAGGTCTTGCAGCGCTTCCGAGGCTTGAAAAGACTTTGGATTGACTCGGAGATGGCCAATGGTGATGATGAGAATATCCTAGCTTGGGCCGCATGCGAAGTTGAACACTATCATCACCAACCTGGTGATCATCGATTAGGGCCATTGATTTTTTTGGAGGATTTGAGAATCAGTTACAACGGCTTCACAACACCACCAATAGAAACGGCTACACCAAATTGGAAAATCCTTCAGGATGGCCTATTTGGGTTCTCGCGTACACTGACATCACTTGATGTGAATTGCAACGGCAGGATGGTTGATCGTTTGTTTACTGTTCCTCGACCATTACCTAAACTCGCGTCGTTGATTTTAGGCGGCATGGCTATCGACCGCTCGGTGTGGGAACTGGCACCAAACATCGAGTATCTTAATATCGATATCGGTTTTCCACAATCAAGAGATGATATCACTGTCCCCGTTGATTCATATGTCGATCAAGACACCGGGACATCGACGTTCTCACCAACATCTATTGACACTCCTCAACAACAATTGACTGAGATTTGGTTCCACTGTCCAAAACTGGATGAATTATCACTGTGGGGCCAAGCGCTCTGTCTTTTCGATCCAGAGTGTCTCCATAGATCGCCTAACCTACGCATCCTCGAGATGTCTTGCCAGTCGCAAAAGGCTACAAAAATGATTCACCCAACACACTGGACCTGGGATTGGTCTTTCCCGATGCTAGACTATATTAGATTGGATAGCAACCTTCACGAACTTAGGTTCAGCTTGGCTATCTTGCGCTCATGTCCGACTCTCAGTGAGTTAGATCTAGGCCATATTGATGAAAACCATCGGTTCCCACTCCATGTCAAGGGAATCCTCGATGCTCAGTTGGACAGAAACAACAACGACAACAACCAGATGCTGCCATTCACCCATAGCAATCTCCGGAGTATCAAATTCCACGGCTCTTGGGATATTGAGGCCGATGAATTAGTCTGTCTGTTACAAGTACTGCCTGGTCTTGTGAAAATGGTAATTAAGTCGTTCCACTTCAACGAGGGATTTGGAGCTCGGGAGTTGGTCGAGATTACAAAGACTCACCCTTCGCTGATGTATGTGAGCATTGACATGGAACGCATGACAGGGCCACCGTCGGCTCTAGGTCTATCGGAAATCACATCCGACCAAGTAGCAAAAATGTCGTCAGTTGTCAAGGAGAGTTGCCATCATTTACCAAACAAGCGGCTATGGATCGTGTATATATTCATGAGATTTAGTTATTACGCTTTGTACCTGTAATAAGGGTGGACAGAAAGGGGGGAGGGTTCCGAGACAAACTCATGTTCAGAAAGGTATATAGTTGAGAAAGTTTATAATGTAGCCTTCGTAGAAAAAAACACGGGGACTGAATGTCTTCGTATTCTTGAGAAGAGATTCTTTTTAGTCAACGGCTGTTTGACGTGACGAGTATGGATTTTTTTTGTCTCCACTATTTTAGAACGGTTGACTTTTGGTTTATCTGGTTAAGGTGAACGAGAAACGAAATGACAAAGTTGGTCAACTTTAATTAGGCCAACACTGTCACTTGTCATCACGCGAAGTACCCATACCATGTGTGATTCTCAATGGGGGAAAGGGGTAGAATCATGGAATAATTTTAATAAAAAAAAGTGACATCCAAGCAAAAGATTCGTAAAAGTCACCGATGAGTGGATCCAGTCTACAAAGACGCCACTCTGTTGTCTGAAGTCCTACCCACTCTTTTATAATATATTCACACACTAGTATACTGGCTAATTAAGTTGACAGAAGAACCAAAAAAAACAACGCAATGTTGTGAGAATGTGCAACAAAGGTTTCTATAATGTAGTAGTTTAAACTTTCAAGGCGTCAGTCAGCATGCTCAATTTTTTTGTATTTATTTTTCTTCTACTTCTGCAGAGAGAAGGAAAAATTCGCTGGAATAATGTACACTGTGCGGAAAAAAATATCTATAGTACAGGGCAACTCGGATGAGTATATGTCAACAACTGTTGTAATGGTCTGGGGAAAATTGTGTTGAGCCAGTGTCAAAATCGGAAGCCGGGACGCTGTTGTTGAAGATATGCCTGAAAGGCCTGGCTGCGCACGGCTTGGGGACGGTAGGGCATTTCCAAAACTTTGAGACGCGGCAGTGCTTCGAGAAACTTGTCTACTACCTGCTTAGACATGGCCAAGGCCTTTTCACGAGCCGCCATCTCAATCTCTTCATCGACTTCTTCTTCTTCTTCCTCTTCGTCATCGGCCTCTTGCAACGCTTGTTCTTCTTCATCTTCGAGGTCGTCTTCTCTTTCCTCTTCGATGGTGGCTTGCCCAAGAAATGTGTTTCCGGTTGACTGGCTTGGCGCAGTTGAAGAAGGTGGGGGAGGATGGCCTGCAAGAATGTCTATATTGTTATGAGCGGTCGCATCCAGAGTTGGAGGTTCGTGTGTCTGGAGGTTGTGGTGATGCTGTGAAGGAACTTGGTCCTGGCCCCAGATAGAGCGACGACGACGACGAAGACGACGACGAGGAGGGCGATCTCCCATGTTTCCTGCACTCAGCTCACCATCTGCTGAGCCACCCATACCAAGTAGATCGCCATCAACCAGTCGAGGGTCCTCCAGGCCCTCAATCGCACCCAAGTTGAGAAACTCTAAACGTGGCAACGTTGCAAATCGTTCAATCTCCGGCACCGTCGGGAACCAAGGAATCATATCTAATCTCAGATCACGAAGTCTAGTCAGCTGTTGAAACTGCGCAAAAATCCACTGGGAGACCTCTTCCGACGCTGCCGGCCCAGGCCAGGCACAAAGGCCAAAAGAAGATGTAGGTGAGGCAAAGAAGGCTGTGTTCAGTAGAGGAGGTGTTGGAGGCGGTGGTGCTACGCCTCCGTCGCCTTGAAGTGTGTCGTGCTGCTGTGCGCGCCGTCGTTGTGATGATGATGGTGGCGGCTGAATAAAGAAACAGTGCGAGGACAAGTCCAAGGTTTGCAGTCGCGAGCATCCAGTCCAGAAGGGCAGGCCAAAAATGACTTTGAGTGTCTCTTCTCGCAAGTCCTGCTCTGTCATGGAGGATATCTCTGATGCTCCTGCTCCTCCAGCTCCTGATCCTTCGCTCGCCTGTCCAACGTATACTCCGAGTTGCTCCTCTAACGCTTGCTGAGAGGCCGAGGGGAGAGATGCCCATTTGAACAAACGGATTTTGGAGAAGTCGAGTGTTACGAGTTGCTCAGCATGGTCCAGAATATGTCGAAGGCCATGGGCGGTCAGTAACGGACATGATGGCACTTGCAGAGTTTTCAGGTTCTTATTTCGAGCCACGAGCACTCGAATAGCTTCATCTGTCATCCTGCATCGCGGTAACGAAACTGTTTGGAGTGACTCGGTCAGACACTCTTTGAAAAACCGCACAAGGCCATCGGCAGTTGTTGGTGACGGCGGCGGAGGCAACAACGGTGATGAAGCTGCTGAGAGACTGGACAGGCCATCGGGTGTCAGAGTTGGAGTGATGGTGCCACCATTACCATGGATATGATTACCAACCTCTATATCGCGAAAGGGGGCTGATGATTCGATAGCGAGCGAGAGCACCTCAAGATGAGGAAAGTTGGCGCCAATGGCAAGCAAGACGTCGTCAGGGATACCTTTAGCTGGAAAGAGATGAAGGCTAACGAGGGACTGGCGAGCCTGTTGAGCAAACGAAGCAATCTGGTCAATAGTAACAGATAATGTCCAGAGCGAGAGCGTTTGTAGAGATCTGAGCCGCTTTAGGATCTCAAAAACCTCTTCTTCAGACTTTCGCTCCCTTCGTCGTTTCTTTGTTGGTGGATGCTGGTGATGAGAAGAGGTGGTAGCCATGGTGCCAGTAGGATTGTCATGGTCCATCCAGGCGCCTCCATCGTCGTCTGTTAATCCTGCAGTGTTTCCTCCTGCTCCTGCTCCAGTCACTGACACGCCCAAAGGTCCAGCGTCGTCATCAATAGGAAGGGGTCGCTTCGTGGAAGGTGGCGAGGGGTATCCGCGCAAGCGAATACGTCGGATACCCGGACGTCGCTCGACGATCCGCGCGACGAGGCGAAGTCGGTGTGGCTGTCCAGTCAGGTCCAAGGAAACGATATTGGGGCATTGCTCGACACAGTACAGAATGTCCTTGCGCGGATTGGCCAGTTTGGCGCCGAGGAATCCCAGGCTCTTGACCTGAGGACCGACCGGATATAGGGGAAGAGAAGAGGGAATCGCTTGGCCACCTTCGGTAGGTTGTGGCGGGGAGGCCAAGAGCGAGCGAATCTCGCGCGAGGTGCGGCCACGTAGCTTGGGATGGTACCAAAGGAGCTGGCGCGAGGCAAAATACCAGCCGGACGACACTAGGGCCACACGAGCCAGGTCGGCGTCATCGAGGAAGCAGCAGACCCTGAAGCGAATCTCTGGTAAGTCCAGAGCCTTCATATGACGGGGAAGGGAGGGGAAGAAGAGGGAGAACGAGGGCTGCTATGGAAAGAGGGACAACACTGAGAAATAGAAAACGGTTGATGAAAGGGGAATGTAAGAGAGAAGAAATGAGAAGAGAGAGAGGGGAGAGAGAAAGAATGTAATGGGAAAGAGTAAAAAAGAGGAGCGTAGAGAAAAGGAATGTAACAATGCAGGCTATGTGTAGTTTTGTTGTCACTTGTTGTTTTGTTCCTGGCAAAAAGAGCAGCCATGGAAGGAGGAGGAAGAAAAAAAAGGACTCAGACAAGGTTGAACACAGCAACACCGATATTGACATCAACCAGTTATTATCCATGGCATCGTCCAGTACAAAGGATCCGGGTTCATTGGAAAGGCTGGAGACAAACTCCACCATGCTTGAACATACACCACTGCCTGATAACAACAGTTTCAGTAGTGAGCTCATCCTGTATCTGGAGCCTCGCCCCGCATCCAAGCTGCGGCAGGCCATTGACTCACTCCTGGTCAACACCTCCTTGGCTTTGGGTCACAATGAGGCTCAGCGCTTCATGCCTCATGTTACTATGGTTGGCTTCTTTTCAGTCCCTGACACTGCCACTACGGAAGCTATCCAAGCCTCGCTCAACACTGCGCTTCCTGCTTGTTTCGCTCCATCCCCTTCCGCCGCAGCGTCCTCAGTGTTGCCGAAGGCCACAAAAGTTCTTCAGCCAACCCCACACCTCGTATTGATCGACATTGAACCCTCCCAGGGCTGTATTCAGCTTGTCCAGCACCTCAAGTCTTCATTCCCATCCCTAAACATCCGTCCCAAGGCTGTTAATCATCTTTCCCTTTGTTACTGGCTTGATTCGGACATCAACAAACCGCCTCCAGAGGCAAGACAGTCCATTGCCGCAGCCATAGCTGAGCAAGCTCGCCATCAACTGCCCCTCCCTGCAGAGGATGCTCAGTGGGATATTGTTCTCTATTCCATCCAGAATCGTAACCAGCAAGGCCAAGAGCCATACCCACTCCAACAAGTCCACCGCTGGCAACTTGTACCATTGTAACCGTCTTTGAGAGAGAGAAAAAAGTAGCAAGAAAGTAAAGCAATATAATGTTTATTCGCATCATGATCACCATCAGCAGCGGATATCAGTCGCGATTACCAGCTTGAGATTGCATCCACAGCTGTCGTAAAGCTTCAATTTTGCCTTGCTCCTTCTCCTGGTAAGCTTGCTTCCTTGCATCCAACGCACCATCGCCACCTCCTCTTTCTCGCCGCATCTGCTGGCGTTCCTCTCGTTGTTGGCGTGCTCGTCGTTCGGCTGCTAGTGCAGACTTGAAGTCATCGCCACCGCCCATCATGACTTGATCTGGGAGCTCTACATCCGGTGACCTCTCTCGTCGATGGTATTCTGTCTGCGCTCTCCGCTTCTCGAGCATAGCCTCTCGTCCTGTCGCTTTGGGCACTAGCTCTTCCAGATCAGCCTCGCGCGACTTGCGGTATGCTCGATCCTGTGCACGTTGAGCTTGACGACGCTGGCGATCGAGTTCTTCACGTTCGTACACTGATCCAAAAAGAAGTCAACGCAAAAAAAAATAGATGTTAGCATAGCACACTTTGAATGATACGTATAAACGATAGACACATAGGCGCCTTTCATATCCTCATACCATCATCAGCGTTGTTGGGACGTCGCGAATACGATGAGCCCGATCCAGATGAGGTTGTGGTTGGGTCGTGGAACCGCTTGGAGGCTGAGGATGAGCTATTCATTTCCTCCGCAAAACGCTTGGCTGAGTTGGTGAGGGAGTCGATCGAATCCTTGGTGCGCTCCAGCTCGTCCTGATCCTTCTCGCCCATCTTTTGGACAAAGCCCCACTTGTACTTTGTTGTTCCTTGAGAAGCCAGTTCAGTAGAGCGCACACCCTTGTAGTATGTTTCTGGGAAAGGAGAAAAATAAAAGTGGCATGCATAGAGAATATCGAAGCATGATAAGCATCATAAATACATCCCGTGAAAACGATAAACATAAACGACAATGAATAGGTTTCAACAAGTATCAAGACGCTACCATCGAGATCACCGTTATTCCAGGCCTTGACAAACTTGCGAAAGTATTCATGACTCCTGCTGGATGACAGCTTGTCAAAGTACTTCTTTTTAACCTTGCGGAGCCATAGACGAAATTCAGTTGATTTGAGAAAGTAGTCGTCCGTCGTGATCGGTGCCGTTGCTCCTTTGGATATGGCTTTCTTGCTTAGCTGGTCCTGTTCTTCTTGCTTCTTCTTATCCTTCTCACTAGGGCCATTTCGTCCTTCATCCTCATTATCCGATGACGACGAGTTATCCTCACTGTCTTCATCTTCATCATCGTCATCATCGCTGCTCCCCGAGTCTGATTCTTCCTCTCGTCGACTCTTCTTGCGGCGGTGGTGGTGTTCACGATCATCACTGTCGCGTTTCCTGCTGCTGTCTTTGCGATCACGATCACGGTCACGGTCACGATCGCGGTCCCGCTCTCGATCATGGCGGCTCGATCGATCCTTATCGTCACGGTGATCGCGGTGATGGTGACTACTCCTGGATGACCGGGAATCCCGTTCTTCTCTGTCACTTCGATGGTGGTGCCGTGAGCTACCAGTGGTACCACTGTGCGAGGGATTGTCTCTGGAGCTGGAATGTCGTGAAGAAGCATGGCGACTGGAAGATGCATCCCTGTCGCGATCGCGGTCGTCTCGCTGGTCCTTTCGACCCTCTAGATCCCTATCCCGCCGAGAACGGTCCTCGGGGCTTCGGCTACGCTTGCGCTGTTCGTGAGACGACATGAAGAGCATGTTGTGTATGTCTGCATGGGTGATTTTCTTTTCATTGAATACTTGACAAGGACTCTAGGTGGCGTTCTGTCCGAAACCACCGTCCTGCTGGTGGCACTCTTTTGGGGGGGTCCATTCGCTATATATGTTTTTTAAAGTTCTCCCACTTTGGCGACCCATTACACTTCCCGTTTCGTTCCATTCCATTCCCACTTTACCTTCCATCATGTACGCTCTCCGCCTTGCTTCCCGCAACCTGGCCGCCATGGCCAAACCTCAGGGTGAGTTGTGTGAGAGAGTCCACCTTTTAAAGGTGTCCGAATGAGTGCAGATTCTTTAGTTTTGTGTTCCCTTGCTCCTTTTCTTGTCTCTCTTGATTTTTTTGCATTGTGAACTAATCACCTCCTACCAACCAAAACACCTTGATCCTTTTCCTCCCACTCTTTTCCCAGGCGTTCGCTACTTCCAGTCATCGCGCGCTGTCCTCGGCCCAATTATTGAGGCCAATGACCAGACTTTCCTGCAGGAGATCAAGCGCGAGGGCCCCATCATCGTTGACTTTCACGCCGAGTAAGATACTTACTAATACCATCACCAAATAATTTCCGCAGATGATGAATGAGAGGGGAGAGGAGGGGGTGCGGAGAAAAATAACAAACTCGGATCTGACTGTTGCAAATTGACCCTGGGATTGGATATGTCTCGTGTGTCTTTGTGTAATATTTAGATGGTGTGGACCATGCAAGTTCATGGACCCTATCCTGAAGGACAAGGCCAACAATAGCAACATTACGCTGATCAAGGTGAACATTGATGAATGCCCCCAGATCACCGCCAAGCACGAGGTAATGATTTTTTTTGTGTGCTATTGTAAACGAAAACATTACATCCCAAGAACTCCACAGCACTGCTGACCCACTCTTCCTCTTACTCTCGCTTTTTGTGGACTTTTATAGATTCGTGGTGTACCTACCATTTTTGCCTACGAGAATGGCAAGAGTGTCGCCCAAAGTGTCGGCGCTCTTAACAAGGGCCAGCTTGATGCGTTTGTCGAGAAGTCCTTTGGCAACAAGTAGACATGTCGTCCCGTAATCCGTTTTTTTTTACTCCTTTTTCAATACTCTTCTGATTTACCGATTGTTTTGACAAAAGCATTAAAACTCCAATGGTCACCCATTTCTAGAGACACATACCAAATGAAGGATGTATTGTGTATTACAACTGCGATTCCCCCATTTTCGTTGGGTCTGGGTGTTTTTATTGTAGTAAAGAGTCAGATTTTTTTTTGCTGTATTATTATCACACATATATATTTTTTAGGGGTGAGTGGTATAGTTTCTTCGGTTTTGCTACTCTTTCACTCATACTTTCTACATTCAAGGTTATGCCCGCAAAAGAGTTTTGCTTGCTTTTTCTTTGTGTTTTTTGTACAACTGGGAGGTTGGCCATGCTTTTACGCCTGGCGACCCAGTGTCGAATCCTGGAGTTGGTCCAACATGGTAGTCAGCTGTGAGACCTGAACCTATATACACGCAGAGAAAAAACCATTCAGATTGTTGGTTAGTATTTGGTCCATAAGAAAAGGAAACCTCGTCAGTGAAAAAAAGAAGCATCACCATCGGCCCAATTTTTAAAAAAACACATACTCTGAGGTCATCAGCTTCCTTGGCAGCAATCTCAAGGCTCTTCACCTTGGCCTCCATGGCCTCCAGGGCTTCGTCCTTGCGTTCCAGCTGAGCATAGACCTGGCTCTTGGCAGCAGCAAGTTCTTCCGCATGCGACTTGGAAGCCTGCTTCATCTGGTTGTCGTGGTCTGCCAACATTTGCTGCATCTTGGAAGAGTACTCCTGGTGCAGAGAAAGCTCGCGCTTCTCGAGCTGACCCTTGGCCTCATCGCGCTCCTTCTGGAGAGCCGCTGTGCTGGCCTTCAGTGCTGCAAGCTCGTCTTGCACCTCCTTCAGCTTCAGCGTAGCCTCAAAGTCCTTCTCAGCAAGGCTGGCCTCCAGCTCCTCCTTAGCCTTGGAATGCGAAGCTTGGTAGTTCTATTTATACGAGGAAAAGCGAGTGGCGCAAGATGATCTTTCATGTAAGCAAAAACATTATCCACTAATACAACCTGTTTTCTCCTTGAATGAGTTGCATCTCCCATTCTGCACAACGAAAAAATAACAAAAAAAATATAGTTACCTCCAGCTTCTTTTCGAGCTCGGCCTTGGCCTCCTTGACGGCTTTTTCAGCATCAGCCTTAGCCTGGGCGAGGTCATGTTCGCGGCGGGTCTCTGCCTTATGGATCGAGACTTCGTGCGACTTGCGCAAAGCATCGAGTTGCTCAGCGTGCGACGCCCTCAGTCGTTCAAGCTCGGCTTCATGCTCGCTCTTGACCATTTCAAAGACCTCCTTTGCCTTGTCCAACTGTTCGTCCTTCTTCGTGAGTTGGTCCTCAAGGTCGCGCACTTCGGCGTCATACAAATCCTTGAGATCTCCAATTTCCTTGGCATGGTCCTTGGCAATTGCCTCACGGTCGGCATCAAATGAAGCCTCAATCTCTTCGATGGCCTTGCGCGCCTGCTCGTTCGCCTCGTGCTCGAGCTCCTTGACGCGCTCCTCATGTTCCACAATCAACTCAGCAATGCGTGCCTCATAATCCTCTTCCAGCTTCTTGAGCTGCTCGTCCTTGGAGCCATCGACATCCTTGACAAGCTCGGAAAACTTGGCCTTCACAACATCCACCTCCATCTGCACGCGGCTCTGCACACTTGCCTCCACAATCTTGACCTCTTCGGCATGTCGCTGTTGGAGTTGCTCCAGTTCGGCCGCATGCTGCTGCTTCAGCGTTTCTAATGATGCCGACGATCCCTCTTGCAGTGCCTTGGTCTCGCTTGCAAATTGCTCCTTCAGTTTGCGCAGCTGCTCCTCGAGCTCTGCCACACGTGCCTGGTGCTTCTCCTGCGACTCCTTGATCTCGTTCGAGTGCTTGCTCTTGATCGTTTCCACAAACTGCTTGTGCTCGTTCTCCAGTGTCTCCTTCAACTTGGCAATTGCCTGTGCGTGCTCCGTCTGTAGTGTCTCAAGCTTGCTGGACTCTACTCCTGCATGCTCATTCATCGCCGCCGTATGAGAAGACAGGATAGCTTGCAGCTCCTGGTTGTGTCTCTCTCGAAGTTCAGCCTGTTCATTGTTGTAGATGTCACAAAGCGTAGGAATAATATAAAGCGGATAAAAAGTAAGGCGAAATGGTTAACTTCTTCGTATGTATCAGGCACCACACGCAAAAAGGAATGTTGGAATACTCATGGTCCACAACTAAATACTATATCGAACATCTTTGATAAACATACCTCAACTTGTTCCTTAGCTTCCTCAATCTTGTCTTCAAAAAGCTTCTTGAGTGCATCAATCTCCTCGCCATGGGAAATCAGAATCTTGGTCAGCTCCTCCTGATGAGCCTGTCGGACATCGTCCAGGTCCTGAGCATAGCGTGCCTTAATGTCATCCTCAGCACCACCAAGTCGCTCACGGTCCTGACGTGCCTGCTGCAGCTCCATTTCCAGTGCCTGCAGTTTGTCTTCATGGATACGATGCAGCTCTTCCAAGCTCGTCGAGTGCAGTTCCTGCGACTCTGCAAGCTTTGTCTGCAGCTCTTGCAGGTCGCGGCTCTTCTTCTGCGTCAGCTCCTCCAGCTCCTCATGCAACGATGTCAACTCACTCTCCTGCTCAATAATCTTGTCCTGCAACTCGGTAATCTTGTCTTGCATCTCCTTGGCGAGCGTCTCACGATCAGCACGCAAAGTCTATTGGTCAAAGGCAATGGGTATAGGGTATGGGTGAGCATAACAATACCAATGGTGTAAGATCTTCGAAGCAATGATAAAAAAATTCGCCGATATTCAAAGTATTTTAAGAAAAGTATTGCAAAAATAACACAGGTGTAACATCCTTTGAACAAATTTGACAGATGTTTTGTATCCCAAAGGAAAGAGGCTCACCTTGATAATACCGGTTAGAGTCAGTATTTCACTCTTGAGTGTTTCAATCTCAATCTGTTTGGCTTTCAGAGCCTCGTGGTCCACCTAGATTACGAAAGGAGATTAGACATACGTCCAGATCCAAACAGATACAAGGGATGACGCACAGGTTAGGTCCCATCCAGCCCAAAATGTGGGTCATGAGAGATAGGGCAGACAAAGGTGCATGTTGCATGAATATGTCCTTGCTTGTCTCACTCATGTTTTAGCGCCCATTGGCGCAGTGGCGAAGATGCTCCCCTCCCTGCTCTTGCTACTGCCTTTTTTTCCCGCTTTCTCCATCTCCCGTCCTCCACACACATGTACCCATGATATCTGCAGCCCGAGTAAAAAAAAGAAACCCTTTTTTTTGACAATCAATGTTTTTGTCAACAAAAATTGCCACAATCACAGGTAGGTTTTGTCTTCTTCCTTTCTGGTCTGTAGTTCAAGGCGTTTGAGGGAGGGAAGAGCTACTCTGGTTGCCCATTTTTGTAGCTCTCACATGTTTGTTTACTCTCCCTTTTCTTTCTTTCTTTTTTTTTCTCTCCAATGTTGTGATTTGTGCCTGAATCCGATTAATTTTTTGGGTGATCTTTTTTCGGCTTACCAGCTCAAGCTTGGTACGGTCCAAGACATCGGGTACAACGGTGTCACCTCCATCACTCGAGACAGTATCTGCAAGAGCGAGAGCTTCGACTTGGGCAGTTTGGTGCTGGTCGACTTGGGCACGCAATGCCTCCAACTCCTTCTCTTTGACACCAAGAAGCTTGGTAGTCTCGTCGTACTATGGAGTTGGGGAAAAAAAAAAGCAAAGTTCCAATTGACTTTTCTGTTAGCTGTATGTGTGGTTTCAGAAGCACACAAAATAAAAATGAACTTGATTGACAGTTCTGGTTTTATACCTTTTCGCGTGTCTGGGCAAGCTCCTTTTTGAGCTCCAGCAACTCGGCCGCAGTGGTTCCAGCAGTACCAACTGAGCGCACAGACTTGACGCTGGACGCTGGAGTTGTTGCACGGGATGAGATGGGCGTACGAGCCGCCGAGGCTGAGCCCGTCGTTGTCGTTGATGTCACTGATGTCCGTTTGGCTGCAGTAGATGCCGCGGCAGGTGGCCGTGCCGCAGAGCTGGATGTTACAGAGGTACGGGCAGGAGTCGTCGTTGTCGTGCCAGGGCGACGGGCAGCCGTCGTTGTCGTTGTTGTCGAAGGTCTGGTAGTAGTGGATGGCTTCGCGGTAGTGGTGGTGGAGGTGGCCGTTCTGGTCGTGGTTGTTGTGCGAGCTGTGGCCGAAGTAGGGGTAGTGCGAGTTGTCGTCGTCGTTCGAGCGGTTGCACCCGTCGATGGTGTGCCAGCACCAGACACTGTGCGTCGAGCAGTTGTTGCTGACGAGGTTGTCGAGGCAGCCGAAGGAGAACGAGAAGCTGGTGTCACCGGCTTGCGGGCGGCGGTTGTAGATGTCGCACTAGTACCGGGACGCGTCGTGGTTGTAGTCGTGGTAGCACGAGCTGTTGTGGCTCCCGCTGTTGTGGATCTTGTGGCAGCAGTGGCTCTAGAAGCAGGCGTACCTGCAGCCGCGGCCTTCTTCTTCTCGGCGAGTGCGGCAGCAGTAGCAGCACGACGGGCGGCAATGGTGTTAGCATTAGCAGAAGCACCAATGGTCGTCGGCGTAGCTGTCTTTGCGCCAGGCTTGGCAGCAGTAGTAGCAGTTGCTGATGGACGGGTGCGTGCTGGTGAACTACTTGTAGAAGTAGCAGAAGCTGGCTTAGCAGCGGTGGCAGCAGCAGCAGGAGCAGGAGCAGGAGCATCAGCAGGAGCAGGGGGTGTAGCGGTAGGAGGAGGAGGAGAGGGTGTGGCATCACCCACTTCCTCTTTAGTAACACCAATGGGAGTATCGACAGGCTGCTGAGGCTCTACAAGAGCCTGTTCGACGACAGGCTGCTGAGGCTCTACAAGAGCCTGTTCGACGACAGGCAGAGGTTCAGCAAGATTCATGACACGAACGATTGAGTAGAGTGGGATTGGAAGAGGAAGGGGATGGGTAGGGGAAAGATGGACGAGATGGTGACAGGATGAGAATCAAGAAAAAAAGAAAAAAAAAGAGGTTAAACACCCAATTGCAGAAAGAATAGAACAAAAACTCAGTAAGTAAAAGGGGAGGAGGGAGTACAAAGACTGACATGGATCCAGTACCTTTTCTTTTTCTTCGCTTGTCTTTTCCTCCACCATGACCTGTTCGGCAGTGTCTGCATTGCTCATGGTGGTATGCATGAGATGGTCTAATGCCTAGCTGTCGGGACAGAAGGGGAGTAGGAGGATGGGAGGAAGGCACAAGGAGGTGTCAGGGAAAGGGACATACGACATGCTCGATAAACCCATTACCCACCGTTTCTTTTTTCTTTTTTTTTTGGGTGCAACCATGGCTGAAAGAGGAATACAAGGGACACACAGAAAAAAGGGAAGAACAACCCAGGGTGGAAAAAGGATAGACAACTTTTCACACAGACACACACACAACAAAGCATCCCTGTCGAATGGTGCGTTGGGAACACAGAGAGATAAACCCTGCTATCCTCCCTTTTGCTTTCTTCAGCAACAGCAGCAGCAATAGGACAGGAGATGTTTGCTGTCTGGACAGTGGTTGAATATCTGCATGATTGTCTACGCTCTCTCCTCCATCTCATCCCCTCCCCCTCTCCCCCATACGACGATAGATGTTTTTGCACACCCGACCGTTATTGGCAAGAAAACAACACAGTTCGCGCCTACACACACGTGCACGCGTGTGTCTCAATTGAAAACAAGTTGTACAAAGGACCAGTCAACGAGGAAGAGTATCTCTCAATGGAATGGGGTGAGAGGAATGGGAATAATGTGCCAAGATGTGCAGAAAAAAGAAAGATGATGAACGCACCTCCTGTTATCCTGGTTGAGGGAACAATGCAAAGGAGTTTGTTCATAGTGTGCTTCGTGGTGCTTTTTTTGCTGCCTTGGCTGTATTAAACAGTCCACCATCTCATCTTCTCCATCCATGAGGCACATGGACTACAATCTCGTTAGTAAGGCGCAGGGATGCAGGAATTCGTGATACATGCTGTACTATAGGAATCGTCTGCCTCTGCGACTCAGCCTGTGCTTGTCCAGCTGGTCTATATATGAGTACGGTACAACAGGATCTTTAGAGTTTTCCAATCCCGTCTAGATGCTGCAATATAGATGGGACAGACATGGTAAACACATCCGATGCTCGCACAGAATAGTGTGGAGGTACTTCAAAGAGGCTATGGCATCCGAGGATGGCAGAACAACGTGCAGAGACCCACTCTTTGTCCCTGTGGGAAATCGTCTCGGATGAGATGATATGAACAGGAGGGATCTGTCCATTTTAGACACCGAGATGTAACAAATGTGCAAACCCATTGCCACATGTGTCTCAAGGTCTCGAGACAAATTTGTTGTCTTTATATAGACTCCAAACACCAAACAACGATTGTTTTTTTTAAACACATGGCTTGCTCGTACAGCTTGACCTTAAACTGGGGTGGATTTGACAAACATTCCTGATTAGCCTTCAAGAGTTTCTTTGTACTTGGTACACTCCCACAAGCCACACCCGAAGAAGAGCCTTTTGTAACAACCTTACTGCATGCCAAAAAGGGAATCTTCTCCATTGGGGATATCGAAGGCACAAACGGATCCACCTTCTGTCCCAACCCAATACAGCCCTTCCCATGGAGAGAGGCCTCATTTTCGTCTAAAAAGGGAAGCACTGGATGATGCCCATCCTCTGCTGCTGCTGCTGCTTCTCACCACTCGAGCCATTCTTAGCTTCATTTCTCCATGTTAGTCGCTCGAACACTGACCACAAATACAATAAATTGTCCAAGCAGAAGCAAGTTGCGAGCACAAGCGCCTTTCTAACATAAAGTACTACCGTTCTGCTATGGAGACTTCTACCCTTTTCACCTTTAATGTCCTGACAAACCTCATGAGTCCTGAAAAGCCGTAAAGTGATCGATCTCTATGGAAGAGCTTGGTCGATCCGCAGTGAGAAAACAGCTTCCTTTGGAGTGCCCTATGAATAAAAAATACAAGATACCAAGATAAGGATGAGTTATTGGTGAATTAAGAGAACTAGGGATCCACCTACATGTATTTGATTGTTTTATTCGACCTTGTTCGCTTACATGTATGGCTCAAGTGCATGCTTTGTTGAAATCAGACAGGCTCAAGTCCGTTGGCACTCTCGAGCAGCAACGCCTTGGAGATGTTGAGGCCTTCAGCGCCGTACCTGGTTTGGAGATAAGCAGTAGAAGCCGATCGTCATATAACCGTATCCGGATTGGTTTTCTTCATCGGATTCTAAGAAAGTACTCGCCGTCTTTTTTTTTCTCGCATGGATGAAATCAATAATTCTCATGGAGTAAGGCTGAATAGCCATATCGATCAAAGTAAGAAGACAACAAACATTAGTATCCAATCTTCGGAGTGAAGACATACAACCTTCGAAATGATGACGCGTCCCAACAGTGTGCTGCGAAAGCATTTGTGAGTAATCACCAGTTGTCTCGCGATATGTGCAATGCAGGTAGCGACTGGTATACATGCGAATCAAAACCAAAATAAATCAGCAGCTGATTATCCTAGTATGCTACGTATGCCAGAAAAGCATTCGTCAAAGTCTCGAAAAATGCATCAATGACCATCATTTGATTCTTCTGCTCTTGGAGTCAACTCAATTTTGCGGCATCAGTGATCCAAGTTACACTCGTCGGATTTGAGATTGCAAACTGCGTAACAACAGATGACATGGATCCTCCATCAATACCGCCGCAGATGTCGCCCGCAAGGGACTAGCACTATGCCTTCATGAATTAAAAAGTCAAAGATATCTGGCATTCGATCCGATGAAGGCGCTAAAGTGTCAAGACACTGGAAGAATCGGTCAGGACTTCATGGTCAAAAAGGATCAAATGATCCTTTGGTACGAAAAAGGAACCTATGAACAGACAAAACAAAAAACATGACAACCACAAAGGCAAAACGAGAATTTCAATACTACGAGCCCTTATTTGAGATGATGCTATTACACGATAGAGCCCCAAATAATAGAGTAGACCAAAAAAAATGGTGAATTGGTGGATACCAAACGCCTGAAGCTCTCTTATGATAGCCCAAGTTGACGATCGTGAACCTCATCATGATTGCATACTACAAGGGATAAACTTCTGTTCTTTTGAGATACCATGTCGCCTTTTAGATTGCTTCCAGGAGTAAAGAAACGAAGGGTACGTATTTGTGGGAAGAATCAAAGCAGAGAAAGTAGCAAGCAAAGGAAACAATACACTTACTTGATCTCCATTTATCTTCGCTCGTCGCTCTTAGTCATTTTTTTTCTAACCGCATCACCGCCTCTGTCCAACCTCACTTGTATCATTTATGTGATTAGATGTTATATCGAGTATGATAGACTTTGGAGCTCGCTCTATTAATCACACTTTCAATCAATAACCTCTACAGATATTCTTGTCATAAAGCTTCCAAAGTTTTTTTCACGCTCCTTAGTGTAGGATCAACAGCAAACTCATCAAAGGAAGATACTCTCCGCGAATTGGTGGTGTTATGCCCAGGTCTCATCCTGGGAGAACGAATCAAAGTACGCTGCCATGATAAGGATGCATAAAGAAAACGAGATCAATCTAATGCCAGTAGGGAAGAATGAGGGTCCTATTATGATATGTCTGAGAGATACTCGCTCTAGGACCAAGGTCCCACCTTAAGTAAACGTGAGAAGTGATAGCGACTCTTGGGTCAAGTTTGCAAATGGTGAACGAAGGACTCTACAAGAGAACCAAGAGAAGAAGCTCTCCTTTTGTTTATTTGAGAGTCAATTTTGCTAAGCTCGCGCGAACGTTAAGGCAAGCACTAGCTCTAACGATATAACGAAGCGCAGACTAGCTCTACGTAAAAAAAGAAAAGAAAAGAGAACAGAAAAGAATGTCGGTCCAAAAGCGGGCATGGAAAGGATCTCCGTTGCTGAGAAAAAAAATAATCCCACTGTGTCCATGACTTCCACAAGAGGAAGCATTCGTTCAATTCTCTCTCGGTAATCCTTGACATACCTCTGTACTAATTCAATTACGTTATTTTTTTAATATTGCAACATCCTTTTATGGGTCCCCGGAGGAAAGACATGCGAAACACGTCTCAACGCACCGATCTTCCCATCCTTCCCCTCTCCCCCTTTCCCTTTTGTCGATCAAACAGGAATGTTGGAGAGAACTACCAAATAGAGTTTTGGTCGGTTTTCCACAAAGGCGAATGGGCTACTGGTTGGTTGAGAACATTTGAAAAAAACTGGCGTTCATCCACCACATTGTCGGTGTGAAAAAAATAAAGGTACATGGGGCCCAGACTCCGCTTTAAACGAATCCTGGAGAAAGGGGAGGGGGGTAGCTGGTACCCAATAAGCTGGGACTATTTTCCCTTGATCGATCTTTCAACGGCGTTGGTATGCATAGCCGAGGAAAAAAGAATAGGAAAAGTCTCTAATGTAGTCGGCGCCATCAGCAGCTTCGCCTGATCCATCTAATCCGCCTTGTTTCATATTCATCCTTCGACTTGAGTGAGATGCGCAATATGAAACTTCTAAGAACTGAAGGATTATGAACAAGATTTCGTACCTGGCAATTTCTTTTTGACCCAAAGAATACTTGCGTGTGTATATGTGTGGCGATCGTGTGTCAGGTAATCGCGTCATCTAAATGTCTGGAATCTTACTGAGCTCGATATAATACATACATTACACCGTAGACACAATAAAGGCTTGAGTACTTTATGGCGTGAGAATTCCCGCAACAGGCACCACGACTGCCAACGCAAGGCAAAGTGCCGAGACGTTGTAGACAACGATCTTCCTTATAGGCACAAACGACTAAGCAGTGTGTGCTAGCTTCCCGCCATATAATATTCCTCTGCAATTTTTTTTTCAAATCCAAAAAAAAAGACATTGAGAGACTGATTAAGTGATGAAAAAAAACGCTCTCCATTAGAGAAGGTTGCCCAATAGCCATGTGTCTTCATGGGGAGCAGGTCATGAGGGAATGGATTGTTTGGATGCGAGTGATGGTTGGGTATTGGCCTCTACCATTAGATTTTTTTTGATGCCTTCAGCCTTTTGCTCTATGGGTTGCGACAGGTCAGGTCAGAGTTGGTTGTTGCGGGCAACAGCTGCAATTGAAATTGGATGCAGCGCGGATACTGAAATATTACCTCTTTTTTTTGTTTACCTTGACCTACTGTATTTCCTTCTTCCCCATGGTGGGGAAATGGGTTGCCGAGAGAAAAAAGAGTCTCATCTCCGCCGTCTAAAGAATCGCAGCTCATCTGTGCTCCTTCGTCTCCCCTCGGTCCCTTCGGTCATAATAGAAATGATTTATGTTTCTATTCCATCATAGTCGGTGACTGAACCATTGGTGTCACAGACAATGGCTGAGATGCTTTGTTGTTGTGTGTGTTTCGTGTGTGGGAGAAAGTGCGGTCAAGCCAAGTTGTGCCCTTTTGGCAATGGCAAAGAATGGGGGAAGAAGGTGGGAAGGCAAGGACCTCCTGCCTCAAGTTTGTAGACGACCCCAATGCTAATTTAGAATACGAGCTAAACTCTTTCTTTGGCTTGCCCCCTCCCCTCTCCTCACCAATATTCCACTTGGTTCTTGGTTCTGACTCAGAGCGAGAGGGTATACATTTTGGGTTAACTGAGAGTGGGGTGGGGAGGGGGGGGAGGGTGGAGGGTGGAGGGGACAACATTAGGGTGGACCCACAAACACAGAAATGAAGAAGACTGTGCGTTTTGTTGTTGCCATGTTAACTATGAATTGTTACAATGGGAGAATAAAAATAGGTGGTTTTGTTGGGCGGACTTGGTTCTCCACAAACCAAACAAACTCTGTCGAGGTGCCTCTCTCTTTTCCTCCCCCATGGCCCAATGAGTGGCCTCGGCCGTGTGCTTACAACCTGGGGTACACATTATACTCTTTTTTGTGTTGCTCCTGCGCTTAGGATACTCTTCAGACAAGACAGAGAGCAAGCATACTCTTGCCAATGGCGAGGGATTTTTTATTTCTGTTTGCGAGTCATCCCTTTGCCTTTAATCCAGACTTGTTGCCGAGATCTGGACGTGCGAATCTTGATGAAGACAAAAAATAATATGCGCAAGGCATTTACGAACCCTTGGAGGCATGGCTACAGAAGAGGTGAGAGATCTCCTTGATGTGGGCGTTGGCTGTCAGGACCTAGGAAAAAAGAATGGAAAGACTAGGCCGCCACCCCAGCTCTTCCTATCCAGTTGATCCTGTATTTCGTGTTTGGTATTTTTTTTTGGGTTCAGCTTTCAGCAATTTGACACATTCAAAGAGAGAGGAGGGACAAGCCCCTGTTCTTTGACATTCTTTTGCCGAGGCAGAAGATGCCGATCGCGATGACGACGTGGACCTCATATTCGTTTTTAGCAAGAGGAGTTGTTTGCTTATTCATCGACCTTTGTCAGGTTCAGTCAGCAAAAGAACTAGGTAAGAGTGTCAGCCACCAACACACAAAACTGGATGGCGAGGGAAGAAGCTGAGAGGCTGGAGGTGGGTGGCTAGGGAATCCCTTTGACTCCTAATATGGATGTGGGCCGATCCCCCTCTTCCCAAAAAATCAAAAATGCGGGGTAGAAGTCACCCTGGACGGCTAAACGTGGCACGCTTGACACATTCTGCACAGTTCAAATGATGGGGGAAAAAACAGCAATAATAATAATAACTGACTGAGAAAGCAATAAGAGCCATGAGTCAAGAAGAGAGGGAGTGCACGAGTGGGAGCTTTGTGATGTGTTTGGCGATGAGATGAATGCTGGTATTGAAGGATACGATGAATCATCGCTGAAGAAAGAATAACAACAATAATGAATGGGGTGGTGGTGTACAGCAACAGATCGCAAAAGTCGAGAGAGACAGAGACAGACACACACTGAAGGGGTGGGCATCACCTAGACATACATACACACGCATCAAGTTAGAAACAAGTTTCGTGGGGGAGGGAAAGGAGGAGGAGGTAGAGGGAGAGAGGGAGAGAGGAAGAAGCCCAAGGAACGACCAAAGGGCCAAGCAGCCGTACCTTTTTTTGAGCTGAAAAGGGGTGTTTTGTATTGGGGAGGAGTATTGTAAAAAAAAAAACCAAATATTATTTGTTGGTGGTCGCTGTGTTGTTATTGAAAGACTAGTGCGAATGAATGGAGGTTGTGCCGAGTCAAACTGTCGTATTGTCAGAAAAAATGGCAGTTTCTCACGGCACCAAAAAAAGAAAAAGGTGGGGAACCCTTTTTGCATCCGCAATAAAAGGAAGGCCTTTTCCACCTTTTTTCTCTTCTTCATCCTTTTCCTTTTCTTTGTAAACCACTCCTTCAAAACCTTTTTCTCCTTCCCCCTCCTTCCTTCTCTTTCCTTCCTCTTTTCCTCTCTTTTTTCCTTTCTTTCTCATCCTCTTTCTTCCTTTTATTTTTCCTTTTCATACCAATATATACATTCTATACCAAAATGGCTAATCTCCTGACTCCAACATACACCCCTGGCCAGAACGGCCACTCCCACATGGTCAAGGATACCTCTGGCTACATCGAGAATGCCTTCCACGGCAAGGAGGAGCAGATGCTCAAGGTTACCGAGTACCTCTCTGAGAAGGGCTTCATCCCTGCCGGCCTCGCCCAGAACGAAGTCTCTTGGTTCTATGGGTAAGTTACAGCTTTGAAAAGCGATACAAGAAAGCGGCGCATATGATAATCCTGTCTGATCTGTTTCCTTGATCTGGGAAACAGCAGCAGAAGCAACAGCTGGATGGAAAGATGAGGCGATTTCTTGATGATCAGATGTTTGAATAGGGAAAAAAAAATGCAGGGTATTGTGGGCTGCCTGAACGATTCGTTAACCTCTTCCTCTTGTTTTTCCTCCTCTCATGGAACCCTTTGTGTGTGCTTATTTTTAGCAACCTCGGCATCGACGACATGTACTTCGCCTCAGAGTCCGTAGACACCATTGCCAACCACATTATGGCCCTGTACGGTGCCAAGATCTTTGCCTACACCAAGAACGATAGCGGTCTCGACATCAACCTGGAGCGCGAGACCGATGAGGGCGCCGTCTATATCCACACCTCCCGCCCTGGTGTGTCCCAGCTCTATGGCCCTCAGCACGAGAAGAGGTAAGAATTTTTGAGAAAATTGAAGAAAACAAAGGAAACTGGTCTGGGAAATGACATCTCTGACGACTATTTTTGTTGTCACGGATGTCGACCTTGATTGGGAACCAGATACAATGACAAAAAAGTGCAAAGAGGAATGGATCTGGCTCGAAACGAAGTGTGGGGGAGCCTTATTCATGCCCGTCTCCTCTTCCTGAGAAAAAAAAAGAAATTGTATTTTTGTCTCATGGGGCTTTTTTCGCTTTGCTCACCTCCTATTGGTTTGATTTTTCTTTGTCCGTTCTTATTTGTATGATCTCAGAATTGACGCAAAGTACCTGGACATCTCTTCGACCGAGAAGGCTTACCGTCTCGAGTCGTACCGCTCCAAGGGTACCGTCTCGTCGTCCTCGTCGACCCAGCTCCGCACCTACTTTGTGCGCCAGTGCCACTTCGTCAACCCCACTCCTACCAAGGAGCAGGAGTTTGACATCCGCGAGACTGCTGACAAGAGCTTCCTCGAGAAGGCTACCGAGAACACCCTGGCCATCTACTCGGATATTATGAAGCTGGCTCTCACCCGTACCGGTCCTGTTATTGAGATGTTCGAGGTCGAGGGCAGCCGCGAGCGCCGCATTGTCATCGCTTACAAGCAGCAGACCACCCAGTCGTTCTTCTCCGCCACCTCGGATCTGTACCACTACTATGATCTGTACTCGACCCGCAAGTACGTCGAGCAGTTCTCGAACGGCATCACCATCATGTCGCTGTACCTCAACCAGATTCCCAAGTCGACTGCTCCTCCAATTGAGCACTCGATCCACCAGATCATCAAGGAAATCTCGCTCATTTACTGCTTGCCCACCACCCCCCTGCAGAGCTTCTTCCAGACCAACAAGCTGTCGGTCCAGGAGTCCATCTACGGTTACATTGGTTGGATCTTTGCCCAGCACTTCCTGAACCGTCTTGGTGGCGAGTACACCTCACTCGTCAACATCCTTGACCAGAACAACTCGACCCACATGGATGTCCTGACCAAGATGAAGAAGCGTCTCCGTACCGATACCTTCACTCGTGACTATATCCTCGAGATTATCAAGACCTACCCCGAGCTCATCAAGCTGCTGTACATTAACTTTGCCATGATTCACTACATTAACCCCGCTGTCAACTCGCTCAAGCCCACCCTCTCTTACCAGCGTCTGCGCACTGACACCATCTTGACCGAGGATGAGCTCCGCGAGAAGATCAAGCGCACCACCTCCAACTCGCATGAGCTCATGGTCTTCGAGTCGTTCCTGACCTTCAACAAGCACGTCCTCAAGACCAACTTCTACCAGCCCACCAAGGTCGCCCTGTCCTTCCGTATGGACCCCTCGTTCTTGCCCGAGATCGAGTACCCCCAGAAGCTCTTTGGTATGTTCCTCGTCATCGGCTCTGAATTCCGCGGTTTCCATCTCCGCTTCCGTGACGTTGCCCGTGGTGGTATCCGTATCATTCGCTCGCGTAACCGTGAGGCCTACTCGATCAACTTGCGCTCGCTCTTCGACGAGAACTACGCTCTGGCCGCCACTCAGCAGCGCAAGAACAAGGATATTCCCGAGGGTGGTTCCAAGGGTACGATCCTTTTGGACGTCAACCAGCAGGACAAGCCTCTGGTTGCCTTTGAGAAGTACGTCGATGCCATCCTGGATCTGCTGATTGTTGGCGAGACCCCCGGCATCAAGGAGAAGATTGTCGACCTGTACAAGAAGCCCGAGATTTTGTTCTTTGGCCCCGATGAGGGTACTGCCGACTACATGGACTGGGCTTCGGCTCACGCCCGCGAGCGTGGTGCCTCGTTCTGGAAGGCTTTCACCACTGGCAAGTCCCAGTCTCTTGGTGGTATCCCCCACGACACTTACGGTATGACCACCCGCTCTGTCCACCAGTATGTCCTGGGTATCTACCGCATGCTCGGTCTCAAGGAGGAGGAGTGCCACAAGCTCCAGACTGGTGGTCCCGATGGTGATCTGGGTTCGAACGAGATCAAGATCTCCAAGGACAAGACCGTCGGTATTGTCGACGGTTCTGGTGTCTTGTACGATCCTGAGGGCATTGACCGTACCGAGCTGGCTCGCCTGGCCGGTGCTCGTCTGATGATTTCCAACTTTGACACCTCCAAGCTGTCGCCCAACGGCTTCCGTGTCCTGGTTGACGAGGTCAACGTCAAGCTGCCTTCGGGCGAGGTTGTCGACGATGGTCTGTCGTTCCGCAACAGCTTCCATCTCAACCCCATTGTCCAGGCTCAGGTCTTCGTCCCCTGCGGTGGTCGTCCCGAGTCTGTCGATCTTCAGAGCGTTGACCGTCTCTTCGATGCCGACGGCCAGCCCCGCTTCAAGTACATTGTTGAGGGTGCCAACCTGTTCTTCACTCAGGAGGCTCGTCTGCGTCTGGAGCGCTCGGGTGCCATTGTTTTCAAGGATGCTTCGGCCAACAAGGGTGGTGTGACCTCTTCGTCTCTTGAGGTCTTGGCTGCTTTGTCTTTCACGGATGAGGAGTTTGCTGAGCACATGCAGGTTACCAAGGACCACATCCCCACCTTCTACCAGGAGTATGTCAAGGAGGTTCAGGAGATCATTGAGCGCAACGCTCGCCTTGAGTTTGAGGCCCTGTGGCGCGAGCACAACCGCACCAAGACTCCTCGCTCGATCCTGTCGGATCAGCTGTCCGTTGCTATTGTGCAGCTGAACGAGAACCTGCAGCACACTTCGCTGTGGGACAACGTTGCCCTGCGCAAGGTTGTTCTGGAGGAGGCTTTCCCCAACCTGCTCCTCAAGCAGGTCGGTCTCGACACTCTGCTGCAGCGCGTCCCCGAGAACTACGTCCGTGCCATCTTCGGTGCTTACCTCGCCTCCCGCTTTGTCTACAAGTATGGTACCGAGCCCAGCCAGTTCGCCTTCTTTGAGTTCATGACCCCTTACTTTGCCAAGGTCAAGTAAACCAGGGTCTCTGTAATAGTTAGTCTTTTACCCATTCAAGATCCCATGCATCATTTTTCAAAGCATCGCATTTGTATAGAGTAAACTTTGTATTTGCAACACACAACCAATTGAAACAGTGCTTAGTACGTCATGAATGAAGTAAATGTCCCAGGGGAAGGATGCTAGTCTGAGATCGTTTATAGTGCCTCCAGCGAATACAGAGACCAGAAATATTATGAGGGTAACTGTGAAGATGAGGTCCGACTTGTCGATCATTCAAGGATCAAAGGCTCTAATTTCTCCTATTTCTTCGGCCCGTCTCCATGGAAGTACCACCTCGCTGTTTCGTGGCTGACGTCTATATTTGTGCCTGGAAGCGGTGTCAGGTGTGTGAGGCGACTCCGCCCTAGATTTGGTTAAGAATGTCCCAGAGAAAAAAACGGAAAGAAAAAAAAAAGGCAAAAACGTCGTGTCCCTCCCCCTTTCTTGCAGGAGAAGGAGAGATGAGCAAGACATAACAGTGCAACAAATAAGAGGGGAAATAAAAAAACAAAGTGCCTGCCCTAAGAGGACGGTCATGGAGGACTACGGGTAGTAATCTAGCCGAGATAGGAATGTATGCAATGATAAACGACCAGTTGCCCGATGGGGGATTGTTAAAAAGAGGTTGGAAGGGAATGAGTGTGGGAAGAGGCAGGGGTGAAGAGAAATGCACAACACATGGTGACCAACCAAACCATGCAGTGTTGGTGGTGGTATCAAAGGAGGGCGGTCTAAGATATTTGTCTTTCCGCGATTGCATGGATCATTTCAGATCTCTTTTTGTGCGCGCTGTGCACCGACCCTTTGGCTACAACAACATTTATAGCAAGGCGAACAACAGAGGCATCTGAAAAAAGATTTTCGTGCCACGTACCCAAAGCTCTTTTTGGAGCGAGAAATGGTGCATGATATGGAGTGGAGTGAAGTAGGGTTTGGCTTTTGTGTTTGGGATAAGTCCAATCAACCGTGACATAAGCAATAAGTGTCTGTCCGGCTCTGGGGGAACACGGTAAGCTTATTTTTCACCACTTTCATACTAAACAGACAATTCTCTCACCATCCAATCTGATTTATTTTCTCTCATTCTTTCTTTCCGTCCCGCATCTTTCATTCATCCATTCATTCCTCTAATCGCATCGACTCCTTGATTCCGTGCGGAGAGAGTGACACCTCATTTACGTCGGGCAGTAGCCAAATCGTCATTAGCAGCTTGTCTGCCCCTCCCCACTCTTCTCTTCTCTTCGCCAGCATATCCCCCTCTCTCCCTCTAATCACCCCAGAGATATCAAGATGGCTGACAACTCCACCACGAACGACAAGCCAAGCGCCATCACAGACCAGCAGGGAGCCGATCCTTCGATCGCGGCTTTCACTTCGGCGTTGATTTTCAACGGCCTTGTTGCTCTAGGTATCTTTGTTGCCTTCAATATTGTCCGTAACTGGAACCGCAAGATTTACCAGCCAAGGACGTACCTTGTTCGCAAAGAGTAGGTGATTTTGAATATGGCTTCCCTCGCTCATTAGTTTTTTTTATGCACCTTTGGTGCAAGTGAATGGTTTCCCCAAGCTGCTTGATGTCACTGCACCCTTGTTCCTCTCTCACTCCCCTTCGCCTCTTCTCTCTTGCATGGCATGATGGCGTCGATGTCAGTATGGGATAATAATAATCAAGTGATGCATTATACTATGGAGCGTGTGTCGGACTAAATTTTATCATCCTATTACCTTTCGCGATTCTATGATAGTATACGATCACCGGAACTCTCAAAAAATCTGTTCAACTGGATCACAACGTCATTCAAGATCAAAGACGATGAGCTTGTTGATCGAGTTGGTCTCGATGCCTACATGTTTCTCCGCTTTCAGCGAATGTCAGCGTAAGTCACCCTTCTCCTCTGAACACATACCCCTGATCTTCATCACATTCGCAGTCCTACTACTATTGGTCAAAGTTCACTTTGTATCTTTTCTATACATTATTTATGCAGCTTGTTCAAAGAAGTAACGTTTTTTCATGACTTTTTATTTTTACTCTCTCTCTTCTCTAGAACATTGTTTATTCTCTTCTCCTTGATTGCGATTCCTATTCTCATCCCTATTAATATGGTCAATGCGGGCAACCAGGAGGGTCTCAAACAGATGACCATTGGTAATATCTTGCCAGGGCAATACTGGCGTTTTTGGTTCCATTTGATTATCTTTGTGTTGTTTAATGGTAAGTCTTCCCCTCACACTTGTCACTCGTTATTCGTATATCCCCGACCATCAATTAACCTACCATTTATGTGTAACATTGTCCCCCTCTCCCCCTCTTTTTCTGATCGTAGTTGCTGCTGTTTTCAAGCTCTGGAAGGAGCTGCAAGAGTACACACGCCGCCGCCATGCCTTCATGATGAGTTCCAAACATGCAAGGACACCTCAGGCCACAACTATCTTGGTGACAGCCATCCCCCAGGGTCTTAACAATGAGGAATCTCTCTTCAACATTTTTAACAAGTTCCCTGGTGGCGTCAAGAAGATCTGGTTGAATCAGAATCCCAAGGAGCTGATAAAGCTCGTGGCAGAGCGCGATAAACTCGTGCCAAAGCTCGAGATGGCCGAGTACCAATACATCCGATCTGCTTACGGCAAGAAGGCTGAGAAACAGGAGAAAGAGGCTGGTGCGCCCAACCTTGTCCGTCCCAAGGGTCGTGTTTCTAATATGCCGCTTTTGGGGGAAAAGGTGGACCTGATTGACTACTATACCGAACGTATCGCCACACTGAACAAGAAGATTTACAACCTTCAGATGGCCGACAACCCTGACTCGCTCACGTCTGCATTTATTCAATTTCATACCCAGTTTGGCGCTCACAGTGCTGTCCAGACTGTTGTCCACCCTCGACCGTTCACCATGGCCCCAATGTATGTCGAAATCTCACCGCTGGATGTCGTGTGGGACAACATGAATCTGAATGTTTGGATCAAGAAGGGTCGTCGCGCCATCACACTTGCCATTTCGACCGCCATGATCTTGCTCTGGACCTTCCCAGTCGTTTTTGTCAACAGTATTGCCAACTTGGAGACTCTCACCACTAGGATTTCGTTCCTGGAGTTTCTCAACAGCTGGCCGGAAAGTATCAAGGGTATTATCCAGGGTATCTTACCTCCATTGGGTCTCGCCATCCTCATGGCCATGCTTCCTATCATCCTGACGATTCTGTCGCGTTATGAAGGTCATGTGCGTGAGACAGCCATCATGCACTCTGTCATGGTCAAGTACTTTTTCTTCCTGGTATGTATTTGTTGACCATACTTTTTGTTCAAGTGTACAGGGTTGAAAAAAATAGAGATGACGACAATAGGCATGAAATACTAACAGTATCGAATATGTTTTTTGTTTTGTTTTTGTTTTTCCTCCACTAGGTTGTCAACGTCTTGCTTTTGACTACGATTTCAGGAGGATTTTTCAATACATGGAAGGCACTCGAGGATGCTGGATTCAGTGTCAACTACATTATCAATATGCTGGCAAGCAACTTGCCAGCTGCATCAACATTCTTCGTCACGTATTCCATGCTTCAGGGTTTGACGGGTCCAGTCTTGGAGCTGCTCCAGATTGCCCCGTTGGCGATGAATATCCTCTTCACGCATCTGCTGGCCAAGAGCCCTCGTCAGATTTGGAATGTCCAGGGTCGTCTCTCGTCTGTTAATTTTGGTGTGGTGTTCCCTCCCCAGGTTCTCATGTTCTGTATCGGTCAGTCACACAAACACACACACACGCTTTGATCGAGGAAAAGTAATTGTCGGGATTTGTCAGTCTCTTGTGGAAATAGAAAGAAAAACTTATTCTGTCATCGTTCAAACCAATAGGTATGTTGTACAGCACCATGGCACCTCTGATCCTGCCTTTCGTTACTTGGTACTTTTCCGTGTATTACTTTGTGTACCGCCACCAGTTCCTGTATGTCTATAACCAGCCCCTGGATAGCGGTGGATTGATTTTCCCGATTGCTGTCAAGCAGGCCTTTACTGGAATCTTCATTGCCCAGGCCACACAACTGGGTCTCTACTTGCTCCGCACGGATGCTAGGCTCACACCCCATATTGTAATCACGATCCTGTTGCTTATCTTCACGGCGTTTGCGTTCAGCTACCTCAAGCAAGCTTTCAACCCTCTGGTGACGTTCTTGCCAGTGGCCTTGTTCTCCAAAGATCTGCACATGGATGAGCACGGTGTCGTGACGGATGGTGATCAGACAAAGGTCCGCAAAAAGTCGGGCAAGGGTGGTGTGGATGATGTCGAGGCAGGACATGGTGGCGAAGGTATGAGTGATACGAACGTGATGCCCTTGACGGATATGGCTCCGCTTACCAAGACGGCGGCCCAGAGTTCTCCTTCTAGCCAGGACGTGTCCAACGTCCCTTCAGAGAAGAATGGGTTCCTGCAAGTGCCTTCGCGGCCAGCTGCTTCTTCTGGTACGGCACCGGTGGACGCGGGCCAAAAGGCCGAGTACATTGAAGGTGAGCATGGTGCAGAGGTGACGGCTCCAAACCCGAATACGTTGCATGCCACGTTTGACACGACATCAGGCCATGGTAGCGGCAGCCCGCAGTTCCGTCGTCGCTCGCATTTCTATCCGCAGGAAGAACAGCCATATGAGAACCAGACATACCAAAAGTCACAGCACTCGCTTGCACCACCGTCGAGCAGCATGTCGCGGCGCCATAGTGGACGGTGGTCGGATGCTGCATCGGCCCATGGATCGAACAGCATGCGTCCCAAGAGTGGTGTGGAGACGGGCGGCATCACGGAGGAGGATGTGGACGAGGTGATGAACGACACGACCAAGGAAGAGTTGGAGATGATGCACGATCGTGCGTACACGCACCCAGCCCTGTATGCGCCCCAGCAGCCGGTGTGGCTGCCCGTCGACGAGCGTGGCTTTGTGCATGCCGAGATTGAGCGACTCGAGCGGGCTGGCATCGTCGTGGCCACGGACGGTGCCATTTTGAACCCCAAGACGGCTCTGGCCTCTGTCCAGGGTATTGTCTATGCGCCAGGAGAGGAGGATCGATTCCGACTTGAGCGCGGCGAGTAGACAAAAAACAAAAACGCTGTTCCCCCTCCTTAGACTGTTTCTTTGTCTTCTGTAAAAAATCATCCCTTATCTTACATTAAATAATAAGTAATGACGATTTGGTCGTTTTTTTGGAGATTAGCTCTTTTTTTTTTGTTCATGTTTGCTCTTTGGTCTTGATGTCATCACTTTGGAAAAAAAAAATAAGCATGAGGCAAGTGTTTTTGTGTGCGCACTGCGAAATTCATTTATTCTTTATATATAGAAAAACTAATAAAAATAATACAAATACAAAAATAAAAGAAGGAAGGAATCTGACAGTGTGTTGGATGTATTGTAAATGAGGAGGTTTTCTCTCTATTGGGTGCTGTACATCATCCGAGCAAGCTGGTGGGTCTCGGCGACACGTTGCTGATGCAAATAATACATTTGCTGCTCCATCGGCGAGGCCAGCGACGGGATGGAAGAAGGAGGAGAGGTCGAGGAGGTCGAGGAGGAGGAGGACGACGACGAGGGGGATCCCGTCATAGAAGTAGTAGCCACAGTGTTCGTACCGGCCGATCCCACTGCAGTTGTTGACGAGGAGATATGGCTGCCATTACCACCACCCATCAAGGGCGGCGTTGTAGTCGCTGCCGTGCTTGCGAGCGTAGAAGACGGGCTGCTGGCAGTCGTGGTTGCTGTCGTTGCCATCGTCAACAGACCCGCTGATGCAGCTGCACTCAGGAACGAGGCTGTCGTGGCTGCTGCCGCTGCCGCCGCCGCTGCTGCTGCTTCCGAGGGCGTGGTAGGGCCACCGTGGGGTCCGGGTGAGAGCGGGGACAGCGGAGCAATAGTATGGAGGCCAGGCCCTGGAGCAACCTGATGGTGCAGAGGCATTGCGAGCGGATGCATACCCATGGGCATGTGTGGCGGCTGCTGCAGTTGGAAAGGTGAGGGGCTGGAATGGTGCTGGTGGTGACCGGATGAAACCGACGGTGCTGGCGAAGGCAGGCCCAAAAAGTTGAGGGGTGAGGACGGGCAACTTGTAGCAGGAGCTGTAGTAGAAGAAGCTGTGGTCGATGCCGAAGTCACACTACCAGCACCGCCACCACCCAGTGCTGCCGTAAAGTCAATGGGATGGAAAAGCGAGGACGGGGGA
>JAAAIY010000105.1:59182-81366 GCA_016098105.1 Actinomortierella wolfii
GCCTGCTGCATGATCTGGCGCTGCTGGTGGATCCATCGCGGCAAAAGGAGAGTCTGCTGCTCGCCCGTGTAGTGATGTTCTTGTTCATAGTAGAGAAGGAGGCTCTGAAGCATGTCGAGGGCCTCTTCCTTGGTCGGCACCTTGCGCATACCACCGTCAACACTCATGCCAAATGAAGTTGTGGAAGTAGAAGTAGAAGTGGAAGAGGAGGAAGTGGGTGCAGACGAGGCCGAGGACGGAGAAGCTACTTGTGTGGCAATCGACTCGTGCTTGATGGTGGCAGTCGAGGAGAGCTGGTCGGCGCCAAGGGTACTTATATCGGGCGAGCCATGGTGGGCATTGTTGGGTATCACGAGGGGAGGCAGAGTATCGAGCGGCATGAGAGGAGAGCCCGTGGATGGAAAGAGCTGTTGGCCGTTATGATAACCTGAAGAGGAGGCATGGGGCTCATGTGGTCGGGATGCTTCATGAAGTCCTGCAGGAGTCACAGTGGTTGCAGAAGTGCCCAACGGCTGGGTGGGGTAATTTGAATGATAAAGCACCTGATTCAGAGCAGCATGTTGATGTTGATGATGGTGATCATGGTCGATGCTCTCCTGCTTCAAGTGGGTTAGCATGGGCCAGCTACCTGCGACAGTCGAGGACATGTTGACGACGGACGACGACTGGTTGGCCTTGGCGGTGGAACCACTCTTTCGTTTGCGACTAGGACTTGCAGCATTGTTGTTATTGTTATTGTTGTTTGTTTGGTTGGCGGCACAAAGGGAATTGTCTACATGTGTCAGCGAACCGTCGTCAAAAGCTGTGGGGAAGAGGGATGGGGATGAGCCCTCGGGCACGGGTGAGGGTGTGGGTGAGGACTGTGTGGAGGAAGAAGGCGAAGAGCAGCCCTCGGATGTAGGTGGTGGTGGGGGAGATGCAGCGTCTGTGCTCGGCTCACCATCACCCCTGTCATCATTATCATCCTCGTGGTCCATCTCGATGATCCATCGATAGCGACCGAGCCGGTCAGCGGCCCACTGCACGCCCAGCCGCCTCTTGAAGTGGCGCAGCCACCCAAACGAGCACCGCATGCGGGCTGCAGACGGGATCGACTTGGCTAGGCGCAGCGCATGCGACTGTAGTTCTGCATCATTGAGTCTTCGGCCGTTGGCGTCTACAGCTTGGTCGGACTTGAGGAATCGTACCATGGCCCTGTCCAGTTCAACCGAGGCAGGCTCTCGAACACGCTTGAGTTGGCCCTCCCACTTGGCGCCCGAGGCTGACCGCGAAGACGACAAGGTGTTGGGTGTTGTAGTACTACCAGGGGTGCGCGAGCCGAGGGAACCGAGGGTGCCTCCAGCCGAGGAATTCGGTTGAGCCGAGCCAGCCGAGCCAGCCGGAGTGGCATGAGAGCAGCGGGACGCGTCGATGCAAGAGGGACAGGGGGACGAGGGAGGCAGAGCAAGGTGTGACAAACCGTGACTGCTACTGCCATTACTGTCGGATGTGGAGGCAAAAGTCAAATCGGCGGGTGCTGGGGAAGAAGAGCACGACTGGTACCCTGACGACGAAGACACGGACGAGTTGCGGCGATGGTTGGTGCGAGGAGAGGCTGAGGGAGAGCGCTTCGTGATCCGGCCTTGGCTGTTCTTGCGACACCGCTTCATTTGCGCGTCGGATGATGCTTGATCTGCTGGGGATTTCGTTGATGCAGAAGTGGAAGAAGAGGAGGAGGAAAGTGATTTCTGCATGGATTGGTACAGATCCTTGTGGCCAGCCATCAGCGAAGCGCGCTGCTTGTGAAGGATCGAGTATACGGTGACACGCGCAATACGCAGACCCCATGTCTGCAGCACCCAGTCGCACACCTCGGTGGGTCTCAGCTTATGAGTATCTGCTTGGTGGATCAGCTGGCGCTTTTGCTCACGTGTGAGTGATGTATGTTTCTCGCCAAAAACGCCCATGGTTGGATGGTATATTCAGGTCAATTGGTGGAAGTGAGAGTGGAGTTGTGTGTATAGTGTGTCAAACAAAGAGGGTAATTGTTGATCCAAATGCAGGAAGCAATGATAGAAAAAAAATTGGGGAGGAATGTGGTCGTGACTCGCTCGGTTGGATATGTGTGTGTATGTATGTACAGAGAGCAGAGTATGCAGCAAGGTGGAAAGGAGGATTGCAATGAGGAATGAGATGCCAAAGAGGAATGCCGAGCAATAATGAGCACAAGGCAGCGGAAGAGAGAGAAAGAGAGAAAGAGAAGGAGATGGTAAAGAAAGTCCAAGTGAGTACAAGAGTGAAATAAAAGAGTGAAAGCACGAGCAAAAAAGAAAGGGGAGGGAGACAGTGGAAGATTGCTCTGCTTTTATGGATATGGCAGCCCTGTACATGTACGGAGAAAAAAATAAAGGCATTTAGAGTAAAAACAGGGATTGCTCAGAGGCACGGAGGGCGGTGGTGGTGGTGGGGGAGGGAATGCACAGGTTCAGCCCGCCCTGCCCTGACTACACTGACTTGCTGCAGGCTGTCTGTCCAACAGTTCGCCTTTGTTGTTGTGGGAGACGAAAAACTTTATTCTACTAGTGGTAGTGAGTAAGAGTGTTAATGACGGAGGTATAAGCTGGAAGGGAAGAGAGCCTCTCATTGGCCCTCGCTTGGCTCTTGAATTTTTCGCTTTGGGTGCCGAAGACTTGGTCTGACCGACCCGAGGGGGAAGCGGGCACGAGGCTCCTATTTGGCGACGAAATGAAAATCTCTCGTTTTTCCTTTCCTCCAGTCATTTTTTCTCTTCACAACAAGTACCCCCATATTGCCTACATGTGGACGTACTGTACTTCATTCTGGTACCTCCATTATTGCAGAATGAGAGTGTGTGAGAATGGTTTTGAGCCACTTCTCATCTTCTCACTCCTCCACGTGCCCTCTTCCTCCTCTCTTCTTGGGCTAACAAGGTAGCCAGTAGAGAGAACAGGCGCCAGCTCGACAAGGTCACGCACTCCTACCCCGTCACCTTTAAGGTCGCATCTGCGGTGCGGCATACCGTTGGAGCCATGCCTACAATCCATCATAGCTAACTCGTGTGTCACGACGAACATACACACACTACTTTACAATGAAAAGAAGGTTTTCAGGCTGAACAATGCCATCTCAGCTTGCCCATTGTCACGAAGGCTGGAGACACAACGAATTGCTACGCGATAGGTCAAGAGACATGTAGAATGAATTGGTTAAAATATCTTTGGTCGAAGAACGTGGAATGCACGCACCCTTCCCCCCTTGCATATCTCGTGTGATAACATCCATTTCTAACAAGTTCATTTCGATGCCACAGATGTCCTGGCCTCAACGAGGTGCTGCAAGATTAAATGTAGCTACCAATCACCTAAGCATCGGGGGGAGCACAAGTACACACGGAGTAATGCATTCCTAACCTTTTGTGACCAACATTTATTTATAACTCTCTTATTGATTTTTAGCATTTCATTATTGGCCTTTGCATGCTCTTTTTGTGGAAGTGAAAAAAAACTAAAATCTGGGGTTCAGATCTACCTATTCCCAAACACGTTAATTTGCCTTTGAAGGCAGCACATTATACAAGGCTCTTTGCACCTAACATTTTTTCATTGCCCTCGTCTAATCATATGGGATAATAATCTAATGAAAGAAAAAGTGAAAGCGTTTGTTTGTTGATGAACTTTTTTTTTATTCTCCTAGTCTTGTGCTTGCCCCCAAAAACTAGCGCCGTGGACAGAATTCGGAATACCCTCCTAGTCATGTACAAAGTTAATGTCCGTGTATCTTGTGCAGAGCGGCCAATTAGTATTGGTGTCATGAGCTGCGATGAAAAAAAAATACATGGTCAACAGTACAAGTGAGTTGACACGTATGAGATTGCGCCATGGGTGACCACAAGGGTACAATGTTTCACGAATTAAGAGGGGAGTTTTTTTGGTGAGGAAGCTCAAGTGTTTGACATTCCAATGTAGCTCACCCTGATAGACGATAGGATCAACCTTGATTCGGTCACGATCCTCACTCGAGATTTGTTGTAACTGACACGGAGCGAAAGAAAAAAAAAATAAAAACAAGTTGTTTCGTATTCATTCTTTATCCATGGGAGCTACTAACACAGGTTGATTCGTAGGAACGTTGGGATAGATGGAACGCCGCCGTGTGTTGTTCCTTTTTTGAAAGTTCTTGTGTTCTTGACATGGATAAAACATTATGACGATCATCTTGTAAGGTATTACTTCGGGTATATTTGAAAAAAAAAAAGGATTGAACAGTGGGAGATGCGTCTTTTTTTTTAGTAAAATTACGTAGAATAGTAGAATTGATTGGCCGTAACAGACTCTTTTTACGTGAAATACACTGTTGTCTCTGGGTTAAACTTACAAGCAGGTCAAGCGAATGAGCAAGCTTTCACGTGTACAGCTCCATAAAGGGAGGGGGTACTCTGGGGGGCTTAAAGTCATGGCAGCACTTACTTTGATTTGGCTATGTGCACGTGACCAAGATTTCTCTGGTCGTTATCACATCTTGGAGTTTCAACTAGTCTGGCGTGCTTTAGCTCACTAAAGTGTGTATTGGTGGTTATAGAAGTGAAGACACTTAATCCAATATACAGAGTTGTAGAGTATGAGTTCATGGTGAGGTTGTTCTGTTAAACTAGATGATATACAGTGCAAGTTCAACTCTTCTGTTTCGTGGAACAATCCTCAAGATTGCCTATATCATCGTAGGCTTAATCGCTCTTTGAACTTATCAACAAACTTGATATGCTCCTTGAGAAAGATTTTGCCAAATTCTGTGTTCGCAGATCCGCATCTCAATCCGCTGCACACCTTTCATCTCGATCTCATGGATTCATGATTGGGGTTCAAGTTTAGCGGGAGCATGACATGAGATAAGCGACGACCATGCCCAATGTAGATGTCATCAGGGCAACGCTTACGAAATTCCTCGACAACAATCCTTTACCATTTTGGAAATGATTAGCCATGGCTACCCGGAAGAGAAGGCGAGACTCCTTTCTTGTTTGGTTGCTCATAGTAACATTGTGTGTTCAATATCGACGATTATGCTTCATATCTTTGGTTCTTTTATCGACGGGCATTCTCTAGAATATTTTGCTTGGAGCCCTGGATGGAGCCGGTGGTGACGAGGTGGTGAACAATATCCAGAGAATTCATGCTCGTCCTGACAGTATGTTGCGCTTGGAGGGCAGAGTCTCACACTCTGATAAGTCGACTTCAACTCGAGAAAATTTGCTGAACATCTTCATTGAACTGCCGGAAATTCGTCATCTTTACAAAAGTTGGTCTCCTTGTGAGCAGCAGTATACATATGGTCTACATTTTGTAACAAGAATGTTGTGTCGAGAATTACAAGCGCTGCCTGTATTTGGTTCAGTGTAGCACACAAAGGTATAAGGAAGTATCACGGCGGAGATACGGTGAAACTCTTTCCTACCATCAAAGAGGATGCTTGGAGTTTAGTAGTTGGTATTCCTATACTCAGCCAAAGCAGATGGCGAGTTGAATTTACCATCTGCTTTGGCTGAGTACTGGAATACCAGCTACTAAACTCCAAGCATCCTCCACGAAGTAGAGGGGATGGGTATCAGAGCCTAATGTTACCTGTTCGCTGCTACCTGAGTTTCACCCAGAACTATCACAAGACTACGGTGCATAGGCTTAAGCAGTGCGTGAAGCTTGGTCCCCAGACACCATAAATCATATGCTGAATTGGATTACTGTCGTACATTTTCAGTCTCTCGACAAACTCACGAATGGTCGAAGCTCCTTCTGTGCTTGTCCGCTCACGAGAGAACTGCTGCGATTCTAGATCAAGGTTCGTGTTAAAAGAAAAGTTTGAGAAAATAAGCCGGATCAGGAATTCATGTTCAATACTCTATCCAAAGAGTCTTTTTTGCCTCAGATTCGATGTCAAGTAGGCTAAGAGAAGGTCTCTTGCGTTCGGACTATGGCCGTATGTACCACCTCGACGTCAAGAGTATACCAGGTAATGTCTAGATCCTCAAACTCTGGGGGGGGGTAGGAGGCACTTGTAGCACGGCCGATGCAATAGATCACACAGTGTTTGGTTGCCTTATCGATAATAGTTGTCATTTTTCCTGATCCGGATATTGGAGCCATTGCAATCATGCTGTAAGATGGTGCGCCAATATCATCTTGATAATTGATCGCAGTGTCGTTATACCGTCGTCACCATCTTGCCTGTTTGTCAAGCTCCAGTCCCAACATCACAAACTCGGTTGTTTGTTGCTATATTGTCATATGGAAGAACTCTCTTGAAAAAGGGCCCAAGACCTTTCCTTTGGAGAGACCTCGAAAGAGAAAGAGAGAGTTTTTGGGCCCTTTTTCAAGAGAGTTCTTCCATATGACAATACAGCAACAAACAACCGAGCACATCACAAGATCATGTACAACGTACGAACAAAAACAAAAAAGTTTATATTAACATGCAGTCGAAGTGTGTACTGAATAAGAGGAAGGGACGGAGTGGGAAAAAAGGTGAAGAGAAAAGAAAGGAAGGAAGATGGGCTCTAAAGTTGTGGAAGATTGCAGCAGTACAAAATAAGCTGAGAGAATGGGAAGAGAAGAGTGAATGTACGCACCAGATGTAGAGAAAAGCAAACGAAGCTGAATGGGACAAAGGAAGGGGTTTTCCTTTTTGCACCTGGAGAGGGAGGAGAAGGGAAAGAGGAGTTGAAGCCTTGAAGTTGACGAGAAAACAAGAAAGACGAAATGAAGAGTTGCATGGATGTGAGTGGAGATAACATGGTGACACAATGAATGTCAGAAAAGAGTCGCCAATTTGGTTGGGTGGTGATGCAAGATGTCCCTCCAGCCTGCATCAGGTACACATGTTGCATATGACTCTCGCCAGAAAGAAAAAAAATAAAGGCGAGTTCCACTAATATCCTAAAGAAACAAACATTTATGATGGCAATCACGTGGAGCAAGCGAATGGGACACCAGGATAGATACCTCAAAGTTAAACTCGTAATGCTTTGAAGGAAAGCTCGATGGGATTCTTCTAATCCTCCATGACTTTGGCTTCGAAGCATCCATTTGGCCCCCACCCAGTGGTTCCCTATATACGATCGCTGGTGTGGGTACTAAAGGACAATGATGAGTGGTCTTCCCTTCCATAGCTCTCTGTTGCGAATCAACGCGTGAGAATGAGATGATGGCTCGCCGCGATCCTTTTTACCACTCCAAGGGAGCAAGTGTGGCAAACCGCGGCAAAACCCTTTATTGAAAACGATTGGTGACGGAGCAACCAAAAAGAATAGAAACATGGCTGCAAATTTGGATTAGGCATAAACGGTAAACTATGAGGCGACCTTGTATTCGGTAAAAGCAACAACGGACAAAATATCCCACGACAAATGATAAATGGATGTGCACCGCTCCAACCCATGAGTCATGTTATGCTTGATAGTGGCTGACTATCTTGTGTTGTGTTCCATGCATTTGATTGTCGTGCAAGCATCTACGTTTATAGCCACTTGTCTGCAGAGTGAACAGACTGCTAAATTGAGTCCGATTGCTACATTGTTGTCTACGCACACATTCTCTCCCTCCCTCCTTGTTTTGCAGACAATAAATGGTTATGTAAAAGTGAGAAAGTCTGTTGAACTAGCCAAAGCCCTACATCACACATCATCCCATTATCAAGCAATTTCATAATACATCTTTTATTTAGTTAAAACAAAACCATATAGGTTTTCAAGGGGGAGAGGGAGCAATCTTTGAACAAAACCACTAGGGTTTTCAAGGGTAAGAGGGTGGTATTTTGGTACAAAACCTCGAAAGGTTTTTGTGGAAGTAAGCTAGGGGAAAGTTACAACATACTGACAAAGAACAAATACAGAAAAAATTAAAAAAACAGCTGAAGTAATAGCTGGGAAAAATATAAGGTAAAAAAATACAGCGGGCAAAACAAAGGGAGTAAAAAATACAGCAAAGGTAAAGAATGCAGCAAGTAAAAAAACATGAGGTAAAAAATACAGAAAGTAAAATACAGCAGATAAAAAAAACAAGAGATAAAAATACAGCAAGTAAAAAATACAGCAGATAAAAAGACAGCAAGTAAAAAACAGCAGGTAAAAAACAGCAAGCAAGGGTGATGCAGATAGTTACAACGGGAGGTTGTCGCCTGCAATAACGAAGAAGGCGAGGAGCGGCCCAGGGTTGCTAGAGATTGGTCAATATGTCCAGAACTCAAGCTGGATTCAGACATTATCGTCTTGTGGGTGCGTGGTTGGCTCTATCGAAGGCAGAATGTCTGATTGCGGTGTCTGTTCAAGCGTATCAGCGTTGCTTGTTAGTGCGGGCGGAGGCAGAGGCGGAGTACTGGGGGGAGGCGCTCGGGCAGGCGTTTCAACTTGGGGTGGCATGCGCAGGGGTGATGCAGGTCCTGGCTGTGTTGACACCTCAAAGCTGAAATCGAACGTTGGAGACTTCGCCCCGAATACGAAGATGTTCTGGCTCGTGCTTGCTTCCTCAGCCACGGGACTGACTTGGGGCTCTTCCAACACACGGGGCATAGAGGATAGGCGACGAAGCTTCCTGTCTCGCTCGCACTCTTCTTCGCCCAGATCTGACGATCGGGCGTGCTTCCGCCAGTTGACGGAAGCACGAAGAGGCGAGGAGACAGTGTCTCCCTCCTCGTGCGGGACTGGTAACGAGCCCAGCGGACGAGCCGCCAGAGTGCTCGCACCAAAGTCCTGCACTTGGGGCATGGAGGAGAGATGGCGAAGCTTCGTGTCTCTCTCATCCTCTTCTTCGCCCAAGTCAAAAGACCGGGCGTGCTTCCGCGGGTTAACGGAAGCACGAAGAGGAGAGGAGACTTCGCCTACCTCCTCGTGTTGGAATTGCATGGGGCCCAAGGGACAGGCCGCCAGAATGCTTGCCCCGAAATCGTCGACAAATTCTTGTGGTTGGTAGCCTCCAGTTGTGGACTATTTGAGAGACGATACAAAGGGTAAGGGTATATTAGATTCTATGTTCTTCGAAACAAGCGATAGACTTCAAAAAAACAAGAAATAAGACTCAATAAACATACCTTGTCAGACGGGGAGCTCTCACTTCATAGAGATAGTGACATATGGGTAGAATCAAAGGAGATAAATACATAGAAGAGTTAATACATGTTGTTCATCAAAGGAATAGGTGTAGCTCCACCAATAGGAAATATAAACTTACAACAATGGTAAGTCCGTATAGCGTGGAGGAACGAGGAAGGGGCTTGCCTGGTCATCAACTTGGCCACACGACCTCCACCCACGAGAAATGATGGGCTCACTGATTGTTATTAGCTGGCTATCGGACAGTGGCCATCGACGTGGACCATCGTCTTCATCGGTGTCATTGTTTTTGGAATCATCCTCTTCAGAGTAAAACTCTGAAGAGTCATCCTCCAACTCAGCCATCCGAAGACGATAGGCGCGAGTCTGGTGGAACGGAGTACAGGGCGAGCTGGACGGCGAGCTTGTTAGCGAGGACTCCCAGTGATGCGGATGATTCAGCAGAGCGACGGTGGTCTCAGCGTCGTAGCCACGGCTGATATGTGGTGGTTCGGTTCTGGGAGAACGGCACTGAGGAGTGGTTGAACCGTCGTATGGCTTGCAATCACCGGGCTCGTCGGAGTCATGCTCATCGTCAGCATCGTAACCAAGGTTGATGACTTGCCGATTGGGTCTTCTCTTGTGAATGCGGCGCTTGTAGCTAGCTGGTCCATCACATTCGTGTTCATCGTCAGCGTCATATTCGTCGTCGTCCGCACCAGAGTCTTCATCGGAATGGCAGTCATCATTGTGGTCGTCGACTTCGTCCTCACTGTCATCAAAGAAGATGACGCTCTCTTCTTCATCTTGTTCTTCTGGCTCGGGTGAGGAGCGGTCAGTGCGTTGTGCAAGCATAGCTCGTCGGGCCTCGAGAGCCTGCTTGATTCTTTCATGGCGCTTGGCATCACCGTCCTCGTCGTCTGATGTATCGGGGTAATCGTCACGAGATACGAAGGACGTTCCATCTCCTCTGTCAGGCCACAATAAACGCCGAGTGGTATCGATGTCTTCGTCATCTCTATAGTATAGTGTTTGTATGGAAAGAAGTGAAGGTCAGAATACGTACCATTAGGTTACACTTGACATTCTTCTATTTTGCAGAGATAAAAACATTGCTCACCTCTCATATTCGTGAGTTACTTCGAGATACATGCCGCGGCTATTAGTATAAAAAGCAAGGCAATGTTAGAAGATGGTGAAGCATTCCAAGATACAAGGGTTGACAAAATCATACAATGACTACGTACTGTACTCCAAGGAAGCTAAATGTGTTATTCTTCATCTTTGTCTTTTCGTTGCTGTTGTAGCTGTAGTTGCTGTTGGTGCTGTTGCTTTTGGTGCTGTAGTTACTGTAGTTGTCGTGGTAGTGGTGGTTACTGTTGCTGTTGTTGCTGTTGTCGTGGTAGTGGTGGTGGTTGCTGTTGATGGAAGTCATGTTCAAGTGAATCTAAGTAGTTGTGAAGACGTGAAAGGCGTAAGTTGGATGGATGTTAATGTTAGAACAGGGTAAAGACTTTGCAGGTGTTTGTAGAGGGTTTGTTGAGGAAGAGGACTTTGGCCACTCTCTTCTTTTCAGAAATAACTCTGGGGAAAAGATGGAGTTGGCCAAGTGCAGTGGGACCTAGAAGAGAGGGAGTGAGTGGTGAAGAGGGCGAAGACGAAAGTAGCGTGACGGAAAGCATCAACGAACGCGAAAAGGAGTCGTATAGGCACCTACGCGTGTGTGTGTGTGTGGGCGGGTGTGTTTGTTTGTGGACTGTACAAAGGACAACAGAATAGGTAGGTGTGCGTGTAATAACGAAAGGGTGGAAGCAAGAGTGTCTGTGGTGATGGAGACAGTCAAAGAGGTAGAGTGAGCTTACCGTATGGTCTTGGTTCATAGTAAAGTGAATAAAAGTCGAATGAAGAAGAAGAGAAGGAAGGAAGGAAAGAAAGAAGGAAAAGGCAAGAGGAAAAGACAAAACAGCCTTTATCCCCCATCACTACGCGAGGGTAAACAGCCAATAAGAAAAGCTGTTCCTCAAGGAAAAAGAAGTCATCCATCAGTGGTGGCGCTGTGTCGTTGGCCTTCTTCTCATGCTGATAGACGACACAGTGCTGTTGGGACCTGAGCATAACGTTTGACCGTCATCACCCATCCAACGGTAGATGACCATCAACAAAGAGTGATATTACCATGCTGATAATGGTGGTCCGACACATTTATTGTCTTGTCGTTTCCTTTACTCGCGCTCTCCTCAGCTGTCCAATAGGTCCACCTTTGTCGTGTTTCAAGTTCTCACAACCTCCTTTGTCCACCACCTTAGAGTTTTTGTCCGCCGAGGTAGACTCGTTTTGTAGATGAAGATGTATGCTGAAGCGAATAGTATTGTCATACTGCTCTGAAATATAATTTCCATGAGTGGAGAAAAAGTATGCATCGTTGCCACCAATACCATCATCGCCACAGTCGCGGCGCTATCGACTTGTATGGTTCAGGGATAGAAACAAACAAACCATGTTCCCTCTTGTGCCACGTGTATGTGCTCTCTCCTTACTGCTCTTTGTTTAGGAGTCGAGCATTGACCAAACAAATGTACATGTAACCACCTCCCTTTTTCATTCCTCTCTCATTCCATCTCTCTCTCACATCCTTTCGGTTGGCATTCAGTATGAGGAAGCTGACCGACACCCAGCGACAGAGTAGAAGAAAAGAGAGAGAGCCTTCACACGGGCCACACAGTTTCATCCATCCAGGAACGGTATAAAGACATTGTATGGTGTTTCAGCAAGTCTGCCGTAGTGGACTGGAGGGACAAAGCTTAACCTTATTGTATACCCCCAAAATTGTAGGACCGCAGGAGAATGTACAGCCAATGGAGAGAAGCAGCATGGACATACATGGACATGCATGGACTGGTGAAGAATGAGGGGAGGAGGGAAGACAAAGGGGACAAGGTGGGAATCCTTGTTGAGAGCTCAGCTCTTAGTGTGGGATGGGCAGGAGTCTATATGTGATATAGAGAGAGGGAGTGGAGGGCAGAAACGTATACAAAACCAGTGTGAAGCAAAGAATTGCTTGCCCCCTCCCTTCCACACTGAACTTTGGCTAATCCTTGTGTAGTGTATGTTGTTAGGTATTTCCCACTACCATACAATCTGACCAGTCACTGAGAAGCTTCCTCAAAGTGATATCCCCCTCTTCATTGATATGAAAGATCTCACCCTTCTTGCAAGTAGATATTCTTCGTTCATCACTCCTATTCAAAAATCGACATATTTAACGACGGGTAGCTTGATGACAATATATAAGAGATCGCTTAATAGGATCTCACAACATGAGGTTACATCTGTACCAATGTTATTGGTGCCATAAGTTTACGAGTTAGTATGAAGATTGGCATGAAAGATGGAAACAAAAAGCGCAGTTCATTTGAGCTCTGTACAAATATTGTCTTATGTACAGTCGAGGCTGTTTCTATGAAGAACATATAAACTCTTTGTATTCATTGTGGAAACAAGTCCCAACCAACCCAGTGGTAAATGGTTGAAGTACAAGTTTACCTCATTGAGTTGGAGTGGTGACTAATGCAATAATAGTGGACAAAATTGTCCTATTACAATCTCAACATTAAGTGACGGACATAGGATGGCAAAAGCTTCCAGAAAGCCTCGATACTGGACATTCAATACTGAAAGACGACATGATTGAAAAAATCTTTGTAGTATTAGAAGTGCTGCTTGAAAATGGTTGAAATGTGCGAGTCCATTGGTGTTACTTTGTGGACCTCATTAGATAGAGTCATGCTGCACGATTAAATAGTATCGTTTGGCCGACAGGAATCAATGTCAGCCACCATGAATGAGAGTTTTATTTTCAAGAGTCCTTTGTCTCGGAGAAGTACTCCTCTTTTCCCTGTAACAGACACATCGATCGATTTCGTATCTGGATTGTTTGCTCCGAGAACAACAATGTCACTAGCATTGTTAGTACATGCAAATAGCTCTGTTTTTTGGTACGCTGTTCAAGCTGCTCCTTTGCGGACAAATCAATGGAGGTTGTCGAGCAAAGAGGAAATGCTAGGGCAAACCAGTTTGAAGTAAAATATGCCTATATACCTTTCCAGTACTAGCCTGTTGTGCTGCTAAGTTCAGCGCGATAAATAGTCTTTTTCTTGTATTATCTTAGGAGTCTTTGAGCGGTGTTATATTGAGAGTTATGGATGTGATGATTATTGCGATTTCGGACTCGTTTTTTTATCTCCGCATTTTTCCCTTCTTCTCCACGAAAATATGAAGTTCACGAGGAATGGTAGTTCTTGAGATGGGAGTAAGAAGAGTTGCTGTGGAGTGCAGCTTATTACTGGACGTGATATTCAGAGTTTGTACAATCATTTCAATTACTAGTAAGGAGATACCCGAAGCATGAAAGCTTATTGAGGTATAAAACATATACAGCACTCAATAATATTTGGGTAATAAGTTGTGAAAATACTGTCAAGGAGCTATCCTGCATTCTCATAGCCATTTCGTTGTTTTGCCTTTTTTGCGAACATGCCATTATTTTTGATCAAAGCATATCATACGAGCTGCGTTTTGGGTGTTTTCTTTTCTCTCTGTTTCCGTATCATCAGATGCCAGGCAAAGTGACAAAATGAGTTTACTTCTCCACAGCTAGTACAGTTGCTTGTACTTACACTAACATACACATTTTGTATCAGATTTCATATCATTTTAACGTAGCTATGTCTTATTTTCATTTGATGTAAGAAAGCAAGCTATCGGACTATTTGGTTACGCCTAGTAGGCACACAGGACTGTGGCTCACATCCACCAAACTATTCAAGGAAGATGCCACCATGACAGTACGTTGAACTCGCCATCTGATGTTCCCAAGTGTATATCTCCATTGTAAATCAAGTTTTATTTGCTGTTGATGATTTTGCAATGCTGACATAGATCGTGCCATGAACGACACCCGTTTTGTATAGATGCCATTTGTGTCTCAAAGCGTCAATGAAGAACAACAATCGCCCCTTGTATTTTTTATCCTGACTCCCTCAAGAGAATGGTTTGTTGGTAATACAATTGGTATATTGGCCATGAATAAGTTCCGTAGGTTGAAGTCTGAATGCCATCTACTTTCATTATTTTTTTTTCACTCTATCTGGCCTCGGTGCTTGCAACAAACTTGGCATATATGTCTTTTGTTCGTGCCTCAAACACTTCTTGAATGCTCTCTGGTAATTCATCCACCACTTTGCCTAAATATGAAGCGTAAGAGACGGGAAGGGTAGAGGTGTATTAGTAGGCGACAGTTCGGTGACGTTTCTTTGCTCTGTTAACTCACGTCCAATTCCCCTTTTTTTCCCCATCTAATTGGTGTGATGGGTCGTACCTGGTGATCCACGATAGACGCAATACGAAGGGACAACGGCGTTTGGAGGGATGACAGTGTTATCCTCAATCTTGCAACAGTCTTTGATGATGGCAAAGCGACCAATGACACAGTTTTTGCCAATCTGCACGAATGAGCCAATTTGTGCTGCCTGGACAACGCTTCCTTCGCCGATGGTAACATGATCTCCAATCTTTAAAGGATAGTAACTGAACACTCTATTTATCAAGAAGAAAAAAAACAAGTTGGGTATTATCAGTTGGTTGTGTCTGGGTTAACGGGGTGTGTGATTTTGTGGTATGTACAAAAAAATCTGGATATTGTGATCCACTTTACCCTCGATAGACTTTGCACGGAGGTCGAATAACACAGGTCTGCGCGAGTAGACAGTATCGTCCAATGGAAATCACCATTGGATTTCCTGTGCCTATCCTTCTCAAGTCGCCCCGAACGACACTTCCTGTCTGCAATATTGTCTAAGAGTAAGGCCAAAATTCAGAGAGGATGCGGGGAAATATTGTGAGTTTAGGATGGCCACGATGGATGGTCAAAAACGCCCTTAACATGCTATATACAAGTACCTTGCCACCAAGGACAATGTTCTGGCTTCCACAGATGATAGACTTGCGAGACACCTTGTTGCCAGTGTCCTATTCAGTGGAGTTGTATTTGCAAGGGGTGTGTGTGTCAGTTGCTTTGGGGCCCCCTGAGGACGTGTCCACCCATACATAGCGCACATTGTCCATCTAATTGAGAATGGTCCCTTACAGTCTCAATGTATTCCGCTTTGCTGTAATGTACGACTGGCAAGTCCATGTTCCTGGATGGTATTGTATTTTTGGCGGGGAGTGAGTGATGGAAGACTTTGTTCATAAGACACCAAAGTAATGGAAGCGGTGGCGTGACTGGCACAGTTCACACATGCATGTCGTTTTTTTTACTACGGAGACTCTACCGCCAAAAGTCATCTCTCTGTTTCTGCTCTCACCATGGCAACCTTCGCGGCATGTGCAGAGCTACATCGACATCCATCAACGCGCGGAGCAGGGCTTGGTGCCATTTCGTTTTGCGCCAAGACCTTGCATGACGACGAGTTGTCAGGAGAGCCTCCGTCTACAGCGTATATCGTCGGTCAGTTTCAATACCTCAAGGTACAGAAAATAAATTTTTGGGGATGCAAGTCCACATGAAAGTGATATAACGAGGGGAGGGGCAGAGCTATAGCATTAATATTCATGACCATTGGGGCCATTATCTCTCGTCTCATTGCTCCATATATCTCCATCCCTCAGCCAATTAACCCTAAGACTATTGCATTTTTTCGTCGCGCTTGTTCCTCGTACTTTTGTAGAGCCTCTCTCATCCTAATCTCTGCGAGTACATCGAGATATCCAAGGGCAAACGAGGTTTGTGGGCATCTGCTTGCTTATAATCATCAGTCAAGATACCTACCAACTTGAACGCATAAGTAACTGACGAGGTCATCACCCCTTCATTGTTGGAAATAGATCGGCTTTTTGTCGTGTCAGAGCATTACAACAACAATCTTCAACTAGTTTTCCAGGACCATGACGAGGATTCGTCTTCTAAAGGGTATGTGCAGGATTGTTACCGGTTTCCAAAGTTGATTTAATACTGAACTTGGAAGCGAGAACCAGGGATCTGATTAAGGGATCAGACGCGCTCTGATGATTCATCATCACGTATCACATACGCGCAGTGTATATAATGATACATGGTCTGACCTGTTACTCTCCCACTCTTTTTCATTGATGTTATAAATAGTGTTGATACCATCCAGATACGAAAATGGACAGGACAAATCTTGGATGCATTGACTTATCTCGACGACCATGGCATTGCGCATCGAGCAATGACGCTCAACAACGTGCTATTAAATCTTGAAGGCGATGTCAAATTATCCAACTATGGCTTGTACAACATGACCAACAACGGCACACTTGTCGAGTTTAATATTGGCGACCCACATTACCTATCACCGAGAACGCTTGCATGGCCACAGCGGCCATCATCCGAGTTTCGCGATGCTTCAGTCGACCTATGGTCTCTTGGCGTCATCATGACCGAACTGCTGCTGGGCGAAAAGTTTTGGCAAAAAGAAAAGTCGGATCTGGATGAACTTGTCGCGTCACTATTTGCCATCCGTATACTCGCCGTGAAAGAGCCTGACTGGATTCAGGCGTGCTATCGTCAGCATGGTCAACACCCAAAAATAGGCATCAACCCTAACGTTCTCGAATATCTCGCAACAGGAAAGAAGCCAAACAGGACAGTCCGTACAGAAGAAGAAGAAGAAGGAGGCAACGATGCGGCGTCAATAGAAGCCCAGGTTCACAGTTTTATTTGTCAATGCTTGTCCTTGAACAAGGATCGTATCAAGGATATTCGCCAGATTCGCGATCATGAGTTCCTACGGTCACATTATACCAACCAATATGGTGGTGAAACTGCAGAGTTGGGCAACACCAAGTCTACATCGTCGTTACCCTCAACACTTCTTTCTTCGATATTACCCAATCTCGAAGGTCGCGTGGAGCAGTTGCAAAGAGAATTGCGGGAGCAACAAGCTGTATCAGATAATGAAACGAGCAATGAAGGCTCGACGGTGAAGGAAAGAGGAGCGAACGATATCCAAAACGGATTGATGCAGTTCAAGAAGAATGGGGTGTTGGAAAAGATGCCCTTGTCACATGTATTTTACTTGTGGAAGCTAGCTGGTGGCGATGTTGAGGTGCAGTTCCGAAAGAATGGGCGCCTTATTGGGACTCCAACTATCCAGCTACTGCCGACCATTGTGCAGGTCGGCGATGACTCGAAGGGCTTAAAGGGTGCTGGGAACAATAACAACGGCAACGGCAATGGCGGAGGAGCTGGGGGTCAGGGTCAGCAGTCGCAGGGCACTTCCTCTCAGGACGGGAAAACAAATCCCTCAGCACGTCGTGGGGTGATCAGCGACCCAGCGGACTTGTTCTCAGACAAGCCATGCATCCTACCACTCGATAGCCTTGAAGCGGAGATTGAGCGTTCGATTCATGAGCCCAATAAGAACCAGTTCGCGTGGGATACCGACTACTTCCTATTCACGGATCCTGAGGAAATCAACTTTTTGATTGATACCATGTCTCCAGTTGGTGATAGCCACACCTTCATCTACCCGGACACAATGCATGGCGTGAGAGCAGAGGCCATCGGAGGTGGGAGCGATAACCGCCATGCAATAGGCGGTATGGTTGGCACGACAGCAACCGCACTAGTGTCCAATTCCCTTCTCAACGCCCATGGAGCATCAGCACCTCTTGCTCAACAACCGAGAAAGACTCGCACAAAGGTCCCACTGTCGATCCGCGAGAAGGATCTCGGGTACCAGTACCAAAGGCTGCAAATGTTTACGGATTTGCTTCTCCAATATCCTGCATCTCGGGACGAAATCTTGCACCATGCCAAGATTGATATTCCGCCATTGCTAAGGGGCAAGGTCTGGGCTGCTATCCTTGGGGTCGTAGGCGACTACAGGGGACTTTATGACAGCTTTGATAAGTCGAGTGAACGACCCACGGATCGCCAAATTGAGCTTGGTAAGCTTTGAGAGAAATGAATTTACATTTTAGGAAAGCAATATATGCAAGGGAAGAACTGAACTTAATACTCTCGCTTTTACTTGTAGATGTGCCAAGGTGCCACCAATACAATCAACTCATGTTCTCCCAGGCAGGCCACGAAAAGATGACACGGATCTTAAAGACATGGATTGAGGCCAACGAACATCAGGCGTATTGGCAAGGTAAGAAAAATATAGATGGAGATGCTTCTTCCAGCGCTCTTGTTCAATCTGCCGACTTTCCTAAAACTGCATACTCATTTTCTTTTGATTATCATAATCACTGGCGGTTTTCATAGGTCTGGATTCATGCTGTGCACCCTTCTTGACTCTCAACTTCAATGACGAGGCACTCACGTTCGCTTGCATCCAGGAATTCTTGCCCAAGTACCTCAAGGATATGTTTCTCCACGACAATTCAAAGATTATACATGAGTATCTTGCAGTCTTCAGGCACATGTTGTCATTTCACGATCCAGATCTGTCGGCCCACCTAGATCATATCCGGTTCATTCCTCAGCTCTATGCCATTTCATGGTTTATGACACTATTTACACGTAAGATTTATAACGAAAACTGTTTGAGAAGGGCGACGTGGATTTGAGTTTATAGGATGCATGGCGAGAGTTGGCTAGACTACAAGACGTCCGACGACTGCCTATTTGTGATGAATCAAGTCGTTAAACCGCTTTTCTCACTTTTTTCTTCTCCTGCATACCCTTTTTTACAATTCTAGACATCTTCCCGCTGGACAAGATCTATCATCTTTGGGACAAGATCCTAGTTGGCCCTTCATCATTGCCACTGTTTGTAGGAATTTCCATTCTCCAACAGTTCCGTCATGATTTACTCCGTTCCGAGTTTAACGAGGCCATTGGCATATTTTCGGCTACATTTCCAGGAATGGATATCGAAAAATGTATCGAGTCTGCCCTGGCGATGTGTCGAGCTACGCCCCCTTCTACCTGTTGGCTGTCATATGACGCCGAGTCTCGTGAGCAGCGCATGGCTGCGTCTTCTGCTCTGAGAATAACCACGAAAGCAGATGAAAACGGAGATTTGGGTGAACAGGACACAAAGAGCACTGGAGCCGCCGCTCGGCGGTCAATAGAAGTTGGCAAGAGTCATTCTGAAAACTACTGGTGGGAGAAACCTCTGCCGATCGACGTACTGAATGCCGAGTTGGCACCTCGGATTCACCACACAGACTTGATTCGCATGCGACAGCAAGTGCTTGTTATTGATATCCGCCCAGAGTCAGAGTAAGTGAGATTAGAGATTGTTGGCTGCATAGGAGTTTTGTTGTTCAGATCGGATTGCAGAGGATCTCACTATACATTGTTCCCAAAACTTGACTATAGATACACGAGTGGGCACTATCCTTTGTCGATTCATCTTGTCCCGGGACACCTGGAATTGCTGATTCAGGTACTCAAGATGATTGTCAAGAAGAAGTATGTGGTTGTCCTTGCAAGCAAAGGCGACTCTGGGCCAGAGGTGAGTCTTCTTACATTATGCTCTTTCATGCCTGACGACCGCAGTACATGGTTGCACCTAGTTATTCACATTCTTCACTGCCTTAACCTCTTTCATAACTATAGTTTGCGTCGGCTCTTGTGAGAGCAGGGTTCTCCCGTGTAGCTGTTTTAATGGGAGGTATGGACGCACTTCGAATCGACGCTGGTAACACGCCGTCTCCTCTCTCACGACAACGCTCTATCTCGTCAGTGACATCCTCCACTGCCATGTCTACAGCTGCGACATCTACATCTGCAGCAGGGTCTGGATCATCTACCTCTACTTTGTCTTCATCGACTGCCACTGCAGGCTCATCTCTTAGTGTTTCGATCTGCTCATGTGTCGTACATCGCCAGAAGATCACTGTCCCAGCACGGGTCAAGGATGAAGTCATGATTCTCAAGTGCAAGACGACCCCCAAGAAGTCCAAACCCCAACACAATAGAGATTAGTGATGCATCAGAAGGTGCCGGTAATAATAATAAGAAAAGTGAATATATTCCTCAAGGGTCGCCCCCATCATCGTTGTGGCAGTTGTTGTGAATGTAATAGCAAACGTGAGTAAACAACCCATATCCGCTCTTCTCTTCCACTGCCATGGTCTTGTTGGATATGGACCAAACCGAGCAGTAGCCGCTATGAAATGGACACAGTGACAAATATCGCTGTCACTCATTACACATTCAAGTATGTCCTACTTGATATTTTTTTTCTCAGGCCAACTTCTGCTATTGGCCACTCTAGGATAATATCAAAAAATTTGAGGCATTCATATCCCGAGAGAATGTTCAGGACACCACCATGCCATATCCATAGTCCTTAGACATTAAATCTCACGGTTTCTCAATGAAATGTAGAGAAAACACACAAGAGGCAATAGGATTGACATAGCAAGTAAGCTTAGTGCTTTGTTGGATCAAAAGGTTGGAGATGATGTCATGAATGCCGAAACATATAGCGGAATCGAAAAGTGTGATACGGAGAAAGAATGAACAGTTGGCCTGGCGGTAAAAGTCGGATTCCAGATTGGTTAACGTTGTGGTGGAGGTCGGTGGGACTGGGGGAAAAAAGGACAGAGTGTGTGAGGTGCCATGTATGACCGAAACACGGCTAGCATGATTTCATAGTGACATTTTTCTTCTTCCTCCCACCCAACACCTCTCTTGTCAGATACATTTAAATATAAGCGGGTATGCCCACAGCGCCTACTTTACCATTCTTTGACTCTTACTTCCACAACGTATTCATACATTCATACCGCCCAACTCTGTACTCTTATTACCTTTTTTTTTCTTTCAGCCATGGAAAAGATTGTATACAAGACCAAGGATGTCAACCCCAACCTTCCCGACGTGTTTGTCATGGCTGAGCCAGGCATGGCCCAAAAGTACCGCGAGCAACGCCACCCCCAAGGCCCCCACCGCAAGCATCCTTCTCAAGATGCTGAGCTGAATGAACCCTCAATTGCCCTGGTGGAGGTTGTCCAGTCGTACGACATTTTCCAGACCCAGACAGGCAAGGGGTTCTCTGGCAGGATTGATCGCCCCTCAAAGGCAGACCTGTACTCCATTTTCGGCACAGAGGACGAGCAGGAGGTTGTAGAGCGGATCGTCCTTGAGGGCGAAATTCAGCAAACGCATGCTTGAGCACACGTAAAGCAAGACAAAAAAAGTCCTGACACGAACCATTGGTTCTCTTTTCAGTCCTTTTTTTTCCATCTTTGTTGTTTTGTCCAACCAAAAATCAGCCTCTCTATGTAAATAAAACCGTCGCTCTTTGTGCATGCTTCTTTGAATGTCTAAAGAGTCGTTAGCCGTTGTGGTTTTTGAAGGCGTACGTATAGTCAGATTCTTCCCGAGGCGTAAAAAGATGCTGATCTGCATATCCAAGCAAAATAGCGGTATGTTGGACTTGCCCATCTCTTGAAAGACGAGACTGAATCTGGTTGGCTTACGTGAAGCAAATGTTTCTTTCAGCCCGTTGTGTTCGTGGAACGGTACCATTGATTTTTGCCACCATACCTTATTCTGGCATATTTTGTGTCTTTTGGAGTTGCGTGTGTGTGGAAATAGACACGCGCGAAAAGCAGTCCATAAAAGCACAAACATTTTTTTTGACTTCTTTCAACTTCTTTTTTTTTTTTTTTTTGTTCTGTCTGTGTATGTGTGGTAGCGCAATTACTTGGCTCCCATTCCCTTCTCTGCCCTTCCTCAAGACTCTTGTCACGTTTTGACCATCCCAACCTTTCATCCTCCTTCAATATACCACTGCTCCTCCTCTCCATTCTGTGGTGACGAGCTGTTCATTCTGCCCTTACATTAGCCTTTTTTTTTCTCTCATTCTCAAGCTCGTTCTCCTCGCTGCCTCCTTCAATCCTTTTCCCTAACCCCCCTGGAATTGTTTTGACTGTGAGCCCCACCCACTCCCTACACCCTTTTTGTTCTGTGACATTCATTGCTTGCGCGCCTTCCAGTAGCACTAGGTTCCCCTTCCTTTTGCCTCCTCCTCCTCCTCCCCTAGCCTTTTTCATTCATTCAAACGATTATTCATCACGATGGACATTGACCTAGCAGACTCGCCAGCCACCAATTTGT
>JAAAIY010000105.1:81405-97087 GCA_016098105.1 Actinomortierella wolfii
ACTGGCGATAGCGTCCACCCGCCTCTCAAGCGCCGTCGCACAGAGACACACTCCGATCTGGAGTCTATCCAAAGCGACGAGCAGCCACCAGTCAGTAGAGATCATCAGCAGAACGGAACTGCCTCCGAGAATGGCCTCCTGGACGATAACGTGCCCGCTGCCTTGGATGGCTCGCTCAGCGAATCTTCTACAGAGCACGTCTCTGCTGTTCCTTCACCAAAGGCCGTCATGGCTGAACCACCACAATGGCAAAAGGTGATTGAGAAAGCTGTCAAAGCCATTGTCTCGATCCGTTTCAGTCAGGTTGCTTCGTTCGATACAGAAGGTAATGTTTGAAATCAAAAAAGAGAGAGAATGTAGTACTTGTGTTGAATGTCGTTTAAGAAAGCAAAACGACGATCCGGTGGTAGCTAGGGCGAAATGGCGACGTACATTCTTTAAAGACAAACTCGCGACACAAGGACCTGTCCTTCCTGTTTAAACGCAAAAGGGTCTCAACGTCAGACGACAAAAAAAAAACATTGGCCAAAGTTCTGTGGTTTTTGTTATCATGGACACAAAGCATGAGCTTCCTGCAATGCAATGTATCCTCTCCTTTCCTCCTCTTCATCGCTCTCCTTTCTTTTTTTTTCTCTCTCTCTTTCCCTTCCATCTGAAAGAGTATGACTTACATTCTGTTATTGTGTTTTGACTGCTTTGCACGGTCCTGCTCTATCTCTTACAACCCCTATCTTCTAACACCCCTGCCGTATATCCCCCCTTTTTTAAGACATTGACATTTTACACTTGATTTCTCTCGCTGGGGTTGGTGGCCGGCACTAACCGGGGGGGGGGAGGGTGAGGAAGTTGTTGTTGCTATTTTCGAGCAATGGGGATCTATTTGACGGGATTTGGATCAAATAGTGCAGTTTATAGACTTTGCAGCTGTACCTGAGCTGCTCTTGGCATGTTTGTGTTGAAAGAGCAACCCGCAGCTAACCAAGCACCCCAATTCTTTGCCACTTTTTTTTTCTCGCATTTTGACGTCTTGATATTTACAGGTCCTGAAACATCAGAAGCCTCTGGATTCATTGTCGATGCCGAAAAGGGCCTCATTTTGACCAACAGGTATGTTGACATGCAATGTGTATTAACGTCGTTTATTTGCTTTCAGCTCTCTGGATATCAAAAAATTATGGTTTTAACACCTCTCTCTCGCTTTTTTATTTTCTCCGCCTTTGATATATCCAACGAAATCGAAAAAAATACAATATAGACATGTTACCTGTGCAGGACCTTTTGTCGGCGAGGCTGTATGTCATGATCATGAGGAGGTGGACGTTTTCCCAGTATATCGGGATCCCGTACACGATTTTGGTTTTCTCCGATTTGATCCTTCCAAAATCAAGTACATGGAGGTGACGCAGATTGCGCTGACACCAGAGGCCGCAAAGGTCGGCATCGACATTCGCGTGGTCGGTAACGATGCAGGAGAAAAGCTGTCTATTTTGTCTGGATCCATCTCTCGACTTGATCGCAATGCACCAGAATATGGCGATTTGACCTACAACGACTTTAAGTATGTTTTCTAGTATCTCGATCTTATAATGGCGTTGGATATTTTAATTACCAAACAACAACAACAACTAATGAGAGGCTCTGCTCTCTTCTCTTTTTTTCACTTGTTATTGGAAATAGCACATTCTACTTGCAAGCTGCATCAAGCACGAGTGGAGGATCGAGCGGATCGCCAGTCATCGACATCAATGGAAATGCGGTTGCATTGCAGGCAGGAGGTTCCGTCAGGGCAGCAACAGATTTCTTCTTCCCCCTGGACCGTGTTGTGAATGCGTTGAACTACATTCGGGAAGGCAAGCCAGTGCCTCGTGGCACGATCCAGACTCAATTTTTGTATAGGCCCTTTGATGAGACGCGGCGGTTAGGCCTGAGTGCAGAAACAGAGGCGATGGTACGCCGCACATTCCCAGATGAGATTGGCATGTTGGTTGCCGAGACTGTTTTGCCCAAGGGTCCAGCCTGTGGACAGATTGAGGAAGGCGATATTTTATTGTCTATCAATGGCCAACTGATCACCAAATTTGTTCCGCTCGAAGACATGATGGATCGCAATGTCGGTAAGGATATTGAGGTCGAGACCGAGCGAGGCGGTGTGCGCCGCAAATTCACACTCCGGGTCCAGGACTTGCACAGCATCACGCCTGATCGTTATGTGGAGATTGGAGGCGCGAAAGTGAACCAGCTCAGCTACCAGCTGGCCCGGAGCTACTGTGTCCCTGTCAGCGGCGTCTATGTGTCGGAACCGGTGGGCATTTTCCGATTTGAAGGGCCGGATCGTGGCTGGATTCTATCGTCGATCGACAACAACCCCGTACAGACGCTGGATGAATTTATCGAAGTCATGCAAAAGATCCCCGACCGTGAACGTGTGCCCATTGTCTACTATAGCATCACCGACGTTCACACCACTAGCCTTGCAGTAGTACAGATCGACCGTCATTGGAGCCGAGCACGCCTGGCTGTGAGAAATGACAAGACGGGGCTTTGGGACTTTACACCCCTCAAACCGCCACTGCCACCAAAGCCCATTGTCCCTCAAACAGCAAGATTCCTCGAATTGGACGAGTCTTTGGGACCAGCCAAGGAGTTGTTCAGCAGCATGGTCAAGGTCAGCTACTACATGCCCTGCCGCATCGACGGTTTCCCACGGAGTAGGGTAAGTGCATTTTTTTGTTTTTTACTTTTTGATACTGTTACTGTTGTCGCTTCTAGAAGAGCGTGTCATGATTACTAAACAAGACTCCTTCTTTTTACGTCTTTTTTTTTGGACAATCTAGAAATTTGGAGCTGGTCTCGTGTTGGATGCGGAGCGTGGTTTGGTGGTAGTGTCTCGCAACATTGTACCGTTCTCGATGGGTGACTTGAACTTGACGTTTGCTGATTCAATCATCATTCCAGGCAAGGTTGTGTACCTGCACCCAACACACAACGTCGCCTTCCTGTCGTACAACCCAGAGTTGGTGGGCAAGACGCCTGTCAAGTCGGCAAAGATCTCTCCGAGCTACTTGGTTCAGGGTCATCAGGTCTCGCTGGTTGCATTCAACCACAACCAACGACCAGTGTGCTTGAAGACGGTGGTCACGGACATTACAAGTGTCACAATCCCTTACAATGGCACACCTCGTTTCCGTGGAATCAACTTGGACGCCATCACGCTCGATACCCCGCTCGCTCAGCAGTGTTCGTCCGGCGTCCTTGCCGATGCCGAGGGTCGTGTGCAAGGATTGTGGCTGTCGTACTTGGGTGAGCGTAACCAGAGCAACCGCGACAACGAGTACCACCTGGGTCTACACATTTCAACCATCCTTCCAATTCTCGAGCCGATGCGGATGGGCAAGATGCCCGAGCTGCGGTCACTCAACATTGAGGTGATGCCTGTCCAAATGTCGCAGGCGCGCCAGATGGGTCTGACGGACGAATGGGTGCGCAAGGTCGAGGACGCCAACCCTTCACGGCACCAGTTGTTTATGATCCGCCGCACGGAGACCGGCTCGGTGTCGGCGTCGATCTTGCAAGAATTGGATCTGATCCTAAGCATCAACGGACAGGTGATTACGCGGATGTATGAACTCGATATCCAATACAAGGCGCTCTCGCTCGAAATTGTGGTGCTGCGGAAGAAGAAGGAGATTAAATTGGAGGTCCCAACGGAGCCCGTCGATGGCAAGGGCACCAGCCGTGTCGTCTTTTGGGCGGGCGCCATGCTGCATGAGCCCCACAAGGCGGTACTGCAGCAGAGCAAGACGCTGCCAAGCCGTGTCTATGTCAGTGCGCGCTCCAAGGGCTCGCCCTCGTACATGTATGGCATGGTGCCCACCATGTGGATCACCCACATCAACGGCACGCCGACCCCGACGCTCGATGCTTTCCTCAAGGCTGTCCGCCACTGCCCCGACAACTCGTATGTGCGTGTCAAGACCATGAGCTTTGATATGATCCCCATGGTGCTCAGCATCAAGATCAACAAGCACTATTGGCCGACGGCGGATATGGTCCGCGACGACAATGAAGAGTGTGGATGGCGCAAAGTCAATGATACCGACGACTCGGACGATGAAGATCACCTGAAGCACAAGGCTGCGTCTTCCTCAGAAGCCTCTGCTGGATCGGCCGCTGGATCGTCGTCGTCCACCACCACAGGCAATAAGGATTCTTCTTCCCAGGGCGGTGCCGATGACAAGACGGGCGAGGAGCAACGTCGTGAACGGACAGCTTCGCCAGAGTTGGATGCATCTGCCGTGATGGTTGACGGTGACGATGTCGATATGGATGAAGACACTGACGAAGTCGTTGGCTAAAGGGAAAAAAAAATTAGTTTTTTGTTGCGTGTGTGTGTTTTCATGTTCATTAGGTTCGTTTTCTTTTATGTCATTTTTTTTGTCCTCCTTCCCTAGTTATTCAACTTTTTGTGTGTTTTCTAAATGTTATTTCTCATGTCACTTTTTTCATTTCTTCAGCAACTCAACAATGTGTTTCTTTTAGATCATTATTTTTGTCGTTATGCCATTCCCAAACAAAAAAATTAAAAAAAACCAGTTGAAGAAAAAAAAACAATAATGTATTTGAGAGTGAGAGAAAGTGGGCAAACACAAAAAAGCAAACTATTTCATCATTTCCCCCCTGACATCGGGGTAAGGCCATTTTGTTTTTGTTCAATATCCAGAACGGCCTTGTTGGTGAGCTGGGTGCAACGGAGGATGCTGTTGGTAAGGAGAATATGACGAATATCCAGTCGATCCCGCTCGACTATGGCTAAAGTGGCTTCCTCCTCCACTGCTGCTGCTGCCACTGCCACTGCCACTGCCACTGCCAGTGCCTCCACTACCACCAGAATGCCAGTCTCCAGCTGCCGCCACGGCCTGCTCCAGTCGGTCCTTGCCTGGCTGGCCCAACAAGCCCTCAATCCACTCCGTGCGACTTTCAAGAACCAGTGCGCGGCGCTCAAGGAAACATTCTGGAGGAACGGATAGCGTGCCTTGATCGGCGCTTGCGCTTGTGTTGCTGCCTCCTCGTACTCCTCCTCTTCCACCACCACCACTGTTGGCTCGTGTCAAAGCACTGCTCAAGCTAGCGCTGCGCTTCACGCTGGCTCCTCCAATGTCTGAAACGTCACCACCACTGCTGGCTCCAGGTGAGCTCAAGCTGGCTACGGAATAGCTAGGCGACATGGGCGAGATGGCGGTGAGGCTTGAGATCGAGTCCTGGCGATGGCTCATGGGCTTGCGGGCAACCTGGCCCGTCACCGAGTCTGGCAACAGTGCTGCATAATTGCGTTGGTCGTACTGGAACCAATCCCTCACGACTTCTTCGGATTTCGCGGACTGTACAATGGTCCGTACAATCGACTCTCGCTCCACATCTCCACTGGCAGTTTTTTCCATTTTGCCTGCGCCTTCTTTTGATTCTGCTTCTTGCCCCGTCTGCTGATTAGACGACGATGATGAAGAGCTATCGGTGGTAGCAGCAGTAGCAGTAGCAGTAGCAGTAGCACCGGCTCGTGACTTGAACTTGAGGCGAGGTGGGCCTGGGGCACGGATCTTCAACGGTCCAAAGGCCACACGCGCCAGATGATGGATAGCGATCCAGTACAGCGCTGGGTTACGCTGCTTGATGACCCTGCCAGAGACAACTGCCTTGAGATAATGGCTCAACACCTCGCTATCGTTGATGGCGCCGCTGTTGGCTTGTCCATTATTGCTTTCGACGCCTGTCGACTCGAGCAACGTCAGCAGTGTTCCGGGATCGACGGCGTCCCATGGGGTAGTGACAGAGCTGAGCGAATTGTAACCTTCGGACCAAATCAGCAACTGCAGCTCCTTGGAGATGGCCATGGCTGGGAAAATCAGTCGCGCCGCTGTTGCCTGGAACTGCAACACCGTGCCCGTCGTAAACACATTATCCATAAAGTTCTTCATAAATTGGTAGAATGGCAATGGCGAAGACAGCGTCGACAGGATCGTCTCTGACAGTGGGTTCACCTTCTCGACCTCGTGTCGAACCAGTCCACTGTCGCCCTTTGTGCTGAAATGGTCTAGCAGTCGGTTGATGGCTGCATCTACTTCTTGGTCAATGAATCCATCCTCTTCCTCTTCTTCCTCTTCCTCTTCTTCTTCCTTTCCGACTTCATCGCCTTCCTCCGCCGATCGCTCAGGCTCAATCTCGCCTTCGAGTGTCATCAGCTTCAGTGCTGCCATGTAGATGAGCTCAAAGGAAATGCCCTCCAGCGACTGTAGCAACGAGTATACAAAGTCCAGCGTACAGTGTGCAACAGACGTCGCGGCAATCATAGCGCCCGACTCCTCTTCAACATACGTCAGCTTTGTACGGTACAAGATGTCGATCGGATAAAACAGCCAGTGGAAGAGTGGCTGGGCTGAGATCGTACTGTAGTCGAGCACCAAGTTTTTAAGATTTTTACCGTTCGAAGTTGTCAAGGCCTGTGAACGCTCCAGTTCGCGCTCGCTCTTGACAAAGCACTGTCGGTACAATGGCTCAAGCACGCGTTTCACCACCGCAACTTGCTTCATGTTTTGCGACAAGAGCTTACCCAGCACGCGCTCGTGGAAGACAATATTGTGCAGCACGCCGCTACTGATTGCCTCATCACCCGGTAGGACCGCCTGCAGCAGCGAGAGCGCAGTCGCTTGGAACAATGGGAAGAGGGTCAGCTTGGTGTGTGAGCTGTTGTCGGGATCCTGGTGGAACACCAAATTCTCCATAGATCGTAGCCAGTGCCAAATAAAGTAAACTCCATGTCGACTAATAAATGCCATCCATGGTGGGAGTATCATGGGGATCTTGTCCTGAATTGCCAGCTGGTGTGATGTTAACGACTCGACCAGTCCGACAATGTTTCCAGACACCAGTACCGCTACCGTCTCGGGTAAGATTCTGGCTGGTGAATTTGTCAGTCGCGCCAAGTAATACATGGTCGTCAAGTGTGCAGAGAGATACTCGGCACAGATCGAAACATCCAGTAAGTCTTGACCTATGTGCAGCAACGAAGAAGGGTTGTTGAGCGACACCGATGTGTGTGGAATCCGTTGATCGTTCAAATGTTGCGGCGCACCATCCGCCACAAGTTCCACCAACCGAGTATGGATAGCCAGCAGCATCTTTGACTTGGGCCATTCTCGTACATTCAACGTGTCCCACAGCCGGTCAAGAATCTCAACATCCTCGGGCGGGTTCGTCGGCAGGTAGCGCGACCAGGTGCTCAGGAACCGTGTCACCGACGCAACGAGTATCACATCATCTCGTAACACCCATTCTCCAGCATCATTCTTGATCTGGCGCAACTCTTGGCCAAACTGCTTGTAGGCATCCAGTGCTAAGTCCAAGAACGCTGTCGGCTGTGCCCAGTGTACCGCATGCTCTGGTGTTGTACGATGTCCATCGCCAGCGGCATGCGTCCAAACAGTGAGTAGCTGGAAGAACATTGCAAGCTTATGCGTAAGTATTGAACGTACCAGAGGATCAATGTCCTCTTTTGCACACTCTGCGATCGTCTGTGCAGCATCACGAAGGAGCACTGTCTGTAAACTGTCGCCAAATACATTGCAATACAGTCCATACGCTGCTAAAGATCGATACAACTTCATCACGCTCGTTTGGATTTTGATGCTCTCCACTTGCTCTGCCTTGGCTTCAGGGGTCAACACCATAAATCGGAGCAAAGGCTCTAGTACGCCAGCCTCCACCATCGAAACAGCAAATGCCTTGGAGCTGCGCACAATCTGGTCCAGGATCGCAATCGTCCAGCGCGTACACTTTAGCTCAATCTCCGAGGCATCCGACGGCCACGAAATGTGAATAAAGCGTCGGATTAAAGCCTGTACCATTCCTTCACATTCGTAGATTGCAATTGGTGCATCTTTGTTGTGCTTCAGCATCGACAATAGTACGCCCAATACTTGCAGGTTTGTCGCTGAAGGGAGGCGGCAGGTGTCAATGAGATACCGCAGTCGTGGAACAATGTTCATAGCCAGTAGTCCCTTGTGTGGATCCTTTGAAGCCGCGATAGCGTGCGCGCGAATAGTCTCTTCTTCCTCTGTGCCTTGCTCCTGACTCGTGTTGAGTGAATCCGGTTTCAGCTCCATGCCTGCAAATTTGGTCAAGCTCTGATAATTGTACTGCAAGCTGATCCGCTCATAACCACGATCCAAATAATCCAGTAGCTCCCAAACCGCATTCTCATTAGGCTCCTCTACCCAAGGGCAGGCCCAGGCAGATATTGCGTTCATTGCTGCCACAAGTCCCGAATCTGTCTTGTCATCCAATGCTGCTCGAAGGTACACTGGAGCACGCAAGGAATCAATCAACCAGCGTAGAATGCCCGAACGAATTTCAGAAGGTGCATAGTTCGGGTCACGACAATTGATCAAGACTTTGCTAATGACATTCAGTGGTAGGATTCTTTGGCTGGGCACAGTCGATCGAATCAGGTGCAAGAGTTCAGAGAGTGTATAGCCCGGCTTGGTTGGATCTTGACCGTGGTGGTGCAATCCCAAATGCACTGGTACATCTTGAGTCTCATCCAGCAGTTTTCCCGCAAAATCGAAGCGATAGTGCGCAGCCTCGGGGTCGGCCTCTGTAGCAGTGTATGGTTGAACTCCTGGTGCAATCGCCTTACCGGTAGCGTTCTTTGGTCCCAAAGAAGGATCGTCAATGCCCATCCACTCAAGCTTCTCTGGCTCTGCAGGCACATTGGGGTAATATTTTTTCTTCAGTGCCAACGGGTGATCGCCTTCTTCCTCCTCGTGACGCTTAGCGGCAAATACCGACGACGATGTGTGCGATGCAATGTCCTCCATCTTAACCAGCTTGTCCTCAACCTTGATGCCATCTGAAAACGAAACGCGGCGCTGAGCAGCGTTTCTCTTACTGGAGGCGCCATCGCTAGTAGTGACTGTGGTAGAAGCAACAGTAGTCGTAGTGGTAGCGTGGGAACCAATGCTCCCTCGCTCTCGAAGTTTCTTGATCAGCTCTGGATTGAGAGTGCGCAGCAGTTCTTCCTGAGTGCGCTTAATTTCTTCTGGGCTCATGCTGGCGAGTTTTTGTCTGTTTTCCTCGTCGATTTGCTGCAGAAGCGTCGAATGAGACGAATCCGTCGAGGACTTGCGAAGTGCCGATGGTAACGTTCCTGGTGGTCGTGGAGGCCGTGATTGATCTATCCTTCCCAAAAAGAGATTAGTAGAGATTGTTAGATCGAAATAACCTGACCAAAAAAAATCCATGCATTCTGTTTCTCTACATAATACATAAATCATCCTGTTCTCACCTTTGGACTCTGGTCGTTGTGTCCTTTGAGTTTTTGAAAGCGGAATAAGTGGCGGTTCCTCAGCGATGGGTGACGTGACACGAAGCTGCGGTGTCGGCTGAGATGTGGTTGAACTAGATGCAGGGGTGACGCCTTGCTTATCGCCAGTAGTAGCCTCTGCTGCCTTATTCTGTGCCGCTGCTAGACGTTGAGCAAACAAGCTCTTGCCCTTGACCGCCTTGGTTCCAGCCGATCGAGCTCCAGCCTGTGGGGCCAGATTACCAAATGTCGTAGTGGGGGCTGTGGGTGCTACTACGTCTCCCGTAGGCTTCTCTCGTACGCTGACGCTCAACATTGCACCAAGTGAACCCAGCGTCGCTGAGCGGGCCGATGCTCGCTCCAATCGCTCACGGGTCTGCTCCTCTGTCTCGGGTTCAAACTCGTTTTCAAGCTCATAGTCGGCCACTTCATCGTCGCTACCGCTCGGCAGATTGTCCAGGTCAATCTCAAAGCGCTCACCCGTGGTTGGAAAGTGTGAACGTGGAGGCTTGATCGATCGACTAGGCAAAAATCCTGTCTTGGCTGCTCTACGCGCGGCGGCGGCAGTGGGCTCAATTGTCGGTGGTCTGTCAGGTAGCTGGTTGCTGTTATCTGAACCAAGAGTCACAACATCCTTCTCCAGTGGTGGTGGCACTGCGTCGTCATCATCGTCGTCATCACCATTATCAAGGCTCTTGCTTTCCCCAGTGGCTACTGTTTTGGCAGGGTTAGTACTAGAACTGTTACTGCTGCTGCTGCTGCTGCTTTTGTTGTTGTCTATGACTGGTGGTGCTCCAGTACGAACGACAGAGACTGCAGAGCGCTGGACACGGATAGCTCTCGCGGCAGGCCTATCCTGTGCCTGCAGAAACTCCTCTTGCATGGCCAAGAGATCATCCTCTGTCTCTAGGAAGCGGCGGCGCTCGCGTACAATGGCGGCATGTTCACGCGCACGCGAAGCCTCGTCGCTCCCTGTGTCACTACTCAATGCGGTTGGTCTAGGTCGCACAGCAACAGGATCGGCGCCCAGCTGTGGAGGGCGACTAGGGTGTTGGTCCATTTAGGATTGGTTTATATCTGTTTCCAACAACGAGGGAAAAGTGCAAGAAGGCTCTTCACGATTTCACAGGGACACAAGTGCAAAAAAATAACAATATAGTAAGCACGTTTAATGGCTCCCAAAAAAACACGCGCTGTAGCCTTTATCAGAAAAAAAAATAAGAGGTAATGCAAAGGCTCAGGGCAAAGAAATGATAAAAGTGGTGTGTGAAATGGAGAAATGCGTGAGTCAATGAAATGTCATGAGAACAAATGAATAAAAAGAAGAAAAGAGAAGGAAAAAAAGGGGAGGAAGGAGCCCTGTGCGTTCACAAAGGAGAGAAGAGGGGGGTGTAAAGAGGATAAGAGAATCTGTTTGTGTGGCTTTGCATATTGGTGTCTAATCAGTGTTGGGGGGGGGACCATTATTACTAAAGGGAATCAACACAACCTGGGAATGTGGTACCCAGCGAGATATAAGAACGTAGAAGAATGGACGATGCATTGCATGGATAGAGAATAAATGATGATATGCAATATGGTTTTTATTACTTGCCTATTCACAAACTACCCCTTCCTACCATCCGATGCAGACATGAATGGTTGAAAGGGATAAGGGGGGGTGGAGAAATCCACAACACAGCTGTCTCTCCTCCTTCATCCTACCTAATCCAAGTGTTTTGGTCGGATTAGATTTAAAACTTGAAGACCTGGTCAGGCAGCTTGGAGATGGCGTTGACCTTCTGGTAGCCGAGGTCAAGGGTGTACTTGGACATGGCCGAGACCATGGGAGGGGGACCGCAGAGGAGGACCTTGATGTCATCGGCAGGCTTGGGCATGTGCTCCTTGATCATATCAGCGGTGACAAAGCCAGTGTAGCCCTTCCAGCCCTCGGGGGGAGTGTTGAGGCAGTACACAACCTTGAACTGAGGGTGCTTCTTGGCCAGGGCGTCGAGCTCATCCTTGAGCAGGATGTCCTCCTCCTTGACGTTGGCGAAGATCAGGCTGAGCTGGGTCTTGTCCTCGGGGTTCTTGAGAACAGCGCGAATGATCTAAGATTGTTATGTTTTTCCCACAAGAATAGAAAGTCAGTCATATTTTTCCTAATACTCCAAGTCGCCAAGCAAGGTGGCCTGTTCACAAATGTAGAGTGTCACATGAAAAAAAGACTCTTACCTGGAGCATGGGGGTGATGCCAGTACCACCAGCAATCATACCAATGTGGCGGCACATGTTGGGAGTGTAGTTGAACTGGCCCTTGGGGCCACGGACGCTAATCTCGTCGCCAATCTTCAGCTCGCCAAACATCTTGGAAATGTTGCCTTGAGGGTACGACTAGAAGCAGAAGAATAAAAAAATGTGGCATGATGTGAGGGAGGAGGGAGACAATACAGAAAACAAACACAAATGCATTGCAAGTATAACTGCTCCAGCTGTCTGGTTCACAATGAAAAAGGACGCCCCGCATATTCACACTCTTTGACATATAAAACAATGAACAAAACATAAAAAAAGACATACCTTGATCAGAAGAACAAAGTGTCCAACATCGTCGCTGCTGCTTGTGGGGGTGTAGGAGCGAGAGATCTCCTTGCCATTGATGTTCGCCATGACCGAGATGTGCTGGCCAATAGGCAAGTTCAGAATATCATCCTTGTGGGGAAGTGCAAACTTGTATCTGAATAAGAGAGAACAAACAGTCTGTGAGTCCAAGCATTCAGAAGAGGAAGAAAAATGTTGCAGACAATGCGATCCACATGCATAGAAGAGCTTATAGCAGCATTTCTGGCTTACAAGGCAGTGTTGGGCGAGACTGTCACCTTGTCGATAAGGGCGAACTTGCGGTATTCCTTGGGATCGAGAGGTGGGCCTACATGGTGGGAGTTTGAAACATAAAATTTCCGTTAGTCACACCGATCAGGCCACTTTTTTTTTTGTTTGTTCATTCCCAACAATTTCCGTCGAGGTTTGGAATGCAACATCGGGTGCCTCAACCGCCTGCATTCTCTGCAAGTAGGAAATGTGAGATGAGCAAGTGCGATTTCGTTACAGGCACATATGCATAGACTTCATGAAGGGTGAGAACTACTTACCACGACGGCGAGAGTTGGTCGAGAGGTGGCCAATCCAGGCAGCAGTAACACCAGCAACAGCGACGGGCAGGGTTGTTGGGTCATAGAGGTAAGAGCCTACCAGGACGGCTCCCGAGATGGCAGCAACAATGGGGTTGGACAGGGTCATGGTGAATGGAGGAGGAGGGAGGAGAAAGGAGGAAAGGCGATGATGAGGAAAGGAACAAAGAGTGAATGGAGGAAGAAGCGAGCCTCTTTTTTAAAGTGTAACCATTTTTCAGGTACCGCTCACACCCACCCTTTTCCGCTTTTGTCCTTCACTCTCTGCCCTGTGTGAGACTCACTCCAATTGGTGAAAATTCAGCCGGATCGGCACCTTTCCCTTTGTTGTGTTGCCACAACTCGTCTCGGCAATAATGGACCTCTGGTAATCTGCGCATTCTATGTCTCTCATCTCGGCTTCCTCCGTCCCTACTTTCGGGTAACAGTGTATCGAATCACCATGTATCCCTTCCAGCTTCATAAATGAGCGCGCAGCAACACGATGAATACCCTTTTGGTGGCAATGACTCCAAACTCAACCTACAGCCACCCTAGTTTTCCAGATGACAAACCTTTATAAATCTACATGAGAAAGGAACACCCGACAAGACAAGAGAACATGCAGATGAAGGTTATCAACACTCGGGATAATTTATGACCCATATCTTTAAAAAATGATAGTGGCAATACACCATCCAATGTCAGTTCTGAGATACATTCGTGGTGGCCACGTTTACTCACACACTTGGCAGCAACCATCATAATAATAAAAATTTGTAAATCCTTACTCTGTGCAATCTTTACTCCCAAAATATCAAAAATTACGCACAATACATCGCAGCGCTGCCTTTGCGACAATGGTTCCCCCAGCCCATGCGCATACAAACACAGGCAAGCCATTCTTGCTAGTAGACTCTTGTTATGCATCCGTTGGCTTTGATTGCCTATCATTTTTTGCACATCTATTCACGACGGATCAACTCTTTTCTCAATATAAAGCTTGTTCTATAAACTTGCATACAAAAAGATGTACACTGTCTTGTCTTGATACTCGCTTTTTGTTTTATGATGCTATTGTCTCACACTTTGACTGCGCTCCGACAGGACTTGCATGAGCCCACAGTTTAAAAAATGCGCGAACGCGAATGATCTGATCCATAGAACTTTCATACCATACCAATGCTTTACGGAATGCAAATATCTACGGTGGCGGTTCTTTCCATTTCTTCAGTGCATTCCTTCTAACAAAATCACTTCAGGTATTTATGCACTAAGGCATAAAGATCAGCTGCACAACTGTTTTTATCCGTTGATTGACATGCAGTCATGATATTATACATTATGCCTCCGAAGTAGGATGTTCTTAAGCTGCAGAGAGACCTCGACCCCCCACCGAGGGTCACATATGATGAGATGCCTCAAGTGCGGCGAGACCACCTTACTCATTCGTCCAATCCACGCTCCCAAACTGACTTTGCAGTGAAACCCCTACTAAAGGGTATTGACAGTTCCGGAATGTAACATGCTAGTGGCACTTGTGTCGATTTACATTTTCTGCAAATGCAATATCAGCACATTCAAATTGTAAGCAGGACGAAGTCAAGCACGAGGATAAATAAGGTATTCGGCTGGCAAAGCACTCAAGCATCCAGGGGTAGCGAAAGCACTAAACTTGCAACAAATACATTATTAAATAACAAACGCTTCACCCTGGCAGTTGCGTCGTTCGTTAAAAGTTCAGTTTCTCTCTCTCTGTCTGTCTGTCTCTCTGTCTGTCTGTCTCTCTGTCTGTCTGTCTGTCTGTCTGTCTCTGTCTCCAACCCCACTATCATGCAAAGGCGAGTGCCTGCGTTACCTATGAGGACGCTTCATTCGTTCCATGTAGGTACCCACTATCATGACTTATTCCTCGTAGTCTTTTCACAAACAGTCTTGGTGTCATAATGACTGAGAGCCACACAGTACCCCATGCCATGCCTCATCTCATCCTGAAGAACGATACATTCTGTCTATGTGATTTATCGATTCGTACGAGAATCAATTTCCCAATACAGGTTCGGTAGAACTAAATCATCGGATATCCAACGGCCGGCCGTCAAGCCATCATTAAATTGAATGCATGTATTCCATCTCTCTATAGCTGTTTAGGGGAACATACTTGATCGCATGTAATATCGATATGGTGGCGGTGACGATGATGTTATCACTGTGGAGAGAAAGAGGAGATGGGCTAGAACTATAACCAGGAGCCACAGCCATGGATTCAAGAACTTTTGCTCAAGATTCGGATTGCACCAACCTGGCCAAGTTTGGTTTCTTGATGATGATATTTTTGATGATCATATTGGTTCCATTCGTCAGCATCGAGGGCATGCATACCCCAATGAGAAAGATGTAGTTGCTGCTCCATGGTGGTAATAGAATCCAAGAGAGCATCAAGTATCGACGGTGACATCAACGTCTTTCTCACTGATTAGGTGGCATGACACACAAGACTTGCAATGATGACTTGAAGAGCTCTCCTCGGTGTAAAATGTAGGGTCATTTTCCACGACAACTTTGGAGCGAGGTGCTTTCACACACTCGGGAGTGTGATTTGGATGTTGCGAGGTCTGGTGATTTAGCCAGAAAACCGTGCGTGCGCGAGAGTGAGTAGTAGCGCCCATTCCTCCTTCATACTCTTCACTCTCGTGCAGTTCATTACTTTGTGTGTATTTTGTTCATTGTGAGTTTTTTTCATAGCTTTCTGCTTCGTTTGGCTCAACGAGTCTAACATCGACCCACTGAGGACTCATACACCTTCTCCGCCCTTCATATTCACCGCCACTCCCATGTTGAATGGTGGAGCCGTAGGTCCTTTTTTGTTTCTCACAGACCACAGGTTTCTCATTCACATACACAGCCTTATTGTTCCATACTGAGGGCCTACACTGGTGATAGGGAAAAGACTCGGTGCAGGATCATACGGCACGGTCTTCAAAAGCAAATGGAGTGTGTTCACGGTAGCTGCAAAGGTGTTCCCTATCTCAGCCAACGAGGCGACTCAAGATTCCATTCAGAGAGAGATTAAAGTCCTCGGGATTTTGACCTATCGGCATGTTATCCAATTTTACGGAACTATCTACCATAAGGGTCACCTTGTGTTGCTGACAGACCTGGCCGAACGAGGGAGCCT